>WNWU01000064.1:1664272-1741709 GCA_012654045.1 Ptyas mucosa
ATAGAATAGAATAGAATAGAATAGAATAGAATAGAATAGAATAGAATTCTTTATTGGCCAAGTGTGATTGGACACATAAGGAATTTGTCCGAGGCATCAATCCATCCTGCCCTTAAATCTTTACAGGCAGTTCCTCTCTCTGGCTTCCTTGCTGAGGCACCTCAAAGCTCAGCTGTGGGGAGATGGAAGTGTAAATTATGTCAACATAATTTTCTGAGAATGGGAAGGGTACCTGTTGATGTAAAGAAATACCTTCAATATAATTTTGGCACTAGCTAATCTAGAAGAGTCAGCAGCTGGTGATATAGATAGAAAATTGCCAAATTCTCTGTTGATGCTATAGAGCAGGTGTATCTCACTTTGGCAACTTTAAGAGTTGTGTGGACTTCAACTCCCAGAATTCCGCAGCCAGCCATACTGTAATTGAAGCCCACGCATCTTAATGTTGTTAAGGGTAAGAAAAACTGCTGAAGAGGAAGGACCTGAAAGAATAACTATGCACCGGAAAACACAGCCAAGGTTCATGAAAAAGGGAATCATGAACATTTTACCTTATGTAATGTGGATTATCCAATGCTAGTAATGAGAAGCTGAAAATATCTGGAAGCATTTCTTTCTCGGGAAATTTATTCTCCAAAAAGTGCCCTGAACTCTCCACTATTTGAGAAGTAATGTTTTCCCTACTTTCATAGAAAAGAAAAAGCAATAAGCTAGGACATCTTTGGTGAATGTGGAGTAGAAAGTTGGGGTAAGCTTTCTTTCACAAACCATGTTTGTGTGCCTTCAAGCCTTCAAGTTACTCCTGACAACTGTCTGTACTACTCTCTGCAATTTTCTTGGCAAGATTTTGAAATGGTTGCCATTGCCTGCTGCCTAGGGCCATGTGAGCATGATTGGCCCACTGGCAAATTCCTCATTTTGGAAAATTCTGGGTCAATTATTGGATTGACAGTAAGCAAGGGTATCTATGCAGATCCTTGCCTTGAGCATCCAGTTCTAAGTCAACCGCATATACTGTAGACCCAGTGGTGGGCTGCTGCCGGTTCGGACCAGTTTGGACAAAATGGTAGTTCCGACCAGTGGCTAGGCTCACCCACCTGTCCTGGCGCTATCACATCCTATATAATTGCCAGTTTTTTGATGCTGCACGTATGTGCGGAAGGCATGCGCGTGAGTGAAGCGAGTGTGTGCGGGCACACGCTCACATTTTCAGTTCCGGACGAACCAGTTGTTACAGTATGTGACGCCCACCTCCGTGTAAGACCCCTTTTGTCTTTCTATCATATTCCATTCTGAAACAGGAATGAGGTCAGGTTTTCAAGGACAGAAGAGTAGAAGCAGTATTATGATAAGAATCTTCTTGTTTGCTTGTCAGAGACTAGAAATTTATTGTAGTCTCTTTGAGGAAGTTACAGACAAAAGCAAATAAAACAAATTACAATGGTCAAACTGTAGAACAATAAAATTTAAAAAATTCTTACCAATAGAATTATGGCCTAATGACTGATTATGATTAAGATTAAGGATCTTAACATTGATAGCATTTTTCCAAGGTAGAAACAATGTGAGAACATTAGGCTGGACGAGGTTCTCACTATCAGACCCTGAATCTCAGTTGTCCTTATTATTTTTATCCACTGGAACTGTAGTACTTGTTCTATCTGAAACCACAACTGTACAATGGCCTTCTTGCACCACTCCTATGGAGATTAAATGATGCTTGGATATAACATCTCTAAAATTAGAATATTTAACAATTCTGGCACTGCAGACTGCTAGGTCAGTGGGAGGAACGCTGTTCTTTTTCTTCATTTTCGTCATATTCCAATGCTTAATGGAGATTCTGTGGGCTGGTATTGTCTCAAGCTTTTGACTGACAAATTGTATGAATCACTGAACAAAAATTGGTCTATCCTGTCTGAATCTGTTTTTGGGAAATGTTTCCTTTTATGTTTTTCATAAGACCTTTTGGTTATTTATTCATCCTGTGATATCATCTTTGAAGTCCCACAAGACACTATTTGAATGACACATTAAAATAGCTATGTTTTTCATAAACAATAAGCCATCTCACCCCATGTGTATCAGTTGCTTGCCAATGCAAGGTTTATAATAGTCAAGATTTATGGCATCCAGAAATCCTCTTTCAAATATCATTCTGTTTTTAAAAGAGTATGAATCTGGTTCTTCTATTTTGTTTTGCTAGGGGGTGGGGTGTGTGCAGTCCTGGGATAAATATAAAGTAAAACAAAAAGAGAGGAGTTAATAGTGGTCTGAGACTACACAATCCCTACGGATCTCCCAAAGGTTTGTCACCTTATTCCTTTGAAAGGCAGAGCCAGCATGGGGAAACCATGATGGACCTGGATAATGATGGGTGATGGCATTTACAATCCAAGACATGCAGGGAAGCAGCAGGATGGAGACCCACTGGGGCATATCTACAAAGGGAAAGAAGATGGAGGCCACTTCACAACTACTCCAACCTTCTCCTATGAGAATTCCAAGAGAGGAGGAGAGAAAGAGAAAAATCAGGAGGTGTAAGGCATAGAACTCAGCCACTGTAACTAAATGATATTAACCCAGACATTACTTTTCACAATCTGTAAAGGAAATGGATAGGTAAAAAGCTTTGGAAACATCTGGCAGTATTTTCCCATTATCTTCTCATCTTCTGACTATTATATGAACTGTCTTGAAAGAGAGATCAGAAACTAAACTTGATGAAAGGTGACTAAGTAGAATAGTGATGGAAGCTCAGTATAAAGTGCTGATTTTTATTAAATTTTGAAAGCCTAAATGACTTAGAATTAGATTATCTGAAAGACCGTGTTAATACGAACCTACTTGAAACTGAAGAATGATAGGGCAGATTCTGTTAATGGTCCATTATTTACACAAATCAAATTGGCAGACACCAGAAATGTGCCTTTTTAATAGTAACACCAGAATGTGGAATTGTTGTCTCCTTTTGGAAATTATCCAGGAGTTTATCCTGCCCTACGTTGATATGTGTAATGATTTTTTTAAAAAAATCCTGGAAGGCATTTGATGATTGAGTTATTGTTACTTGCATTAAATGATCTTTCTGGTGGCATTGCTGAGGCTCTACCTGTTATTTTTATTCTGTTTTAGACTTCTGCTTTAATTTTTTAAGCTATTTTGCTTTTTGCAGTTGAATAAAAAGGAAGGGAAAAACCCCCGAAAAGCTGAAAATTATTTAAACCCATTCACTCTTAAATAAGATAGAATCCACATTTAAAATGTATGTCTGCAAACATTTAAGCTCATTAAATTCAGTTTAAATACCACACATTATAGTGTCCTTTCCCAACGTGGCACTCAGCATACATGTTGAACTACACAATTCTGTATAGAACTAGCACAGACCATGTAGGCTTGGTGATTGGAGTAGTCCAGCACTCATATAAGCTATTAAGATATGATGGAGAAGCCAATCCAAAAATGAAACATCAAGCCAAAAGGCCCAAACTGATGAGAGACTCTGCTTTTGAAATTTAAAAAAGCTATGGGGGAAAAGTTTCTTCACTCTGTCCTGTTTTTCTCCATTTAAATTAGGGATTGGTCAAGAAGTGCCCAGAGGGACCAATATGTTTCAAAATAACTTATTGATTTCCTTAGACTTCATGTCTCATCTGATTTTTCAAGTTATTTTAATGAAATAAATTAAACAGGGCATTGACATATAGTAAAGCAAAGTAAAGAACTAATTGCTAGCATTTGCAACAATACCTTTAAGAGCCACAATCTCTTTCAGATGGTGCATAGTGACCCAAGACCAGTTTGACTTCTGGTAAATGAATTCTGGCCAGGACCATAAAAGAAACCATTTTAAAGATAGAGAACCCTCCCTAGTAGCCATTTTGTGAGGAGACCTATTTCATGCTTTCAAAATTCCAACTATGCTCTCAGCTTAAAACAGTAACTTGCCTCTAATTTAAATGGTTTCTCTTGGACTCTTATTTGTCCCTTATTCAGAGTAAATAGGCAGTTTGGCAATGATATTCTCAGAAAACGTATAATAGAAGAAAGGTTAAAGACCTTTCTGCCTCTTGTACTGATCTCCCTCTCAATTGTCCCTCTAATTGATTTGCCTTAAGCATGTGTGTGCACATATTCACAAACATACACACTCTTCTTGCATGACATTTCTCTATTCAATTAGTTACAAAAGCTAATAATGTTAAATGGCAAAAGTTTAATTCATTACATTTCCATAATTACAGATTAGTGTACTAATGCATTTCAGTCATTCTAGAATTTTTGCCCTTGTTGGACAAAAGGTCAGAAGGCTAGAAGATTTATTATTTATGGAATAATCACCAGAATGCTATCTAAACTTTTATTTTCTATAAGGTTTATAGATATTTTTTGACTTTAAAAAAAAAAATCAAAGTTGAACATTCAAAAGTAAGACACTCATTCTTTCCCAACGGTTCCATCAACATGGCCTTGTAAATATGTACTTATAGGAAGTGACAGGAGCAGGTAAATCTCTGTGCTCTTTGCAAAGACTGCACTAGCAGGAGAAAAATGGCCATTCGCTTCTTATACCCAGAATCTGAGGACCAGAAAGTCCCCCATTCAAAGGTTATCTTTGTTCAATTATCTATGTACAGGTAATTCTTGACTTACAACAGTTCATTTAGTAACAATTCAAAGTTGCAATAGCACTAAAAAAAAGTGATTTATAACCATTTTTCACACTTACAACCCTTGCAGCATCCCCATGGCCATGTGATCAAAATTCACACACCGGGCAACTGACTCATATTTATTGATGGTTGCAATGTCCCAGGGTCATATGATCACCTTTTGTGACCCTCCAATAAGCAAAGTCAGTGGGAAAGCCAGATTCATTTAACAACCATGTTACTAATTTAAAAACCGCAGTGATTCACTTAACAACTTGGCAAGAAAAATTATAAAATGGGAGAAAACTCACTTAACAAATGTCTCACTTAGCAACAGAAATTTTGGGCTCAGTTGTAGTTGTAAGTCGAGGACTATCTGTAATTGATATTTCCTCCCCCCCCCCCATTCCTGACAGAAAAAAATAGGAAGAAAAAATACGAACTGAGTTACATTCTTATCATCTCTTTTTCTCATTCTATGCTATACTTCTTGAAGGTCTTCTATTTCCCCTTGAAATTCTTTCACTATGTACTAAATTTCTCTTATACTCCAGCGGCAGACCTACATACATGAATGTAAAAGTGAAGATGTTTGTTCTTTTGGTTAAAATATATTCTAAAAGCATTGTTGAATACTAAAATACAAGTGAGCATAGGCTCTACTCAGGTCCACCAAAATGGCGGGAAAATACTCAAACCTCATTGGCTGAGCTGTCTGACATTTCCCTATAAAAGGGCAAGCTGTCAGACAAACCATGCTCCACCCACTCCGTTCAACCCAGCCACGGACCAGTGGGACTCCTATATGTAGAGGTTTGACTGCTTCATGGAAGTGTATGAACTCCTCAGCCTATTGGACAATAGGAAGAGAGCCCGCTTCCTCAGTTACTGTGGCTCAGATGTTTTTGATATGGCCAAAGCATTCATTGCACCCATGGCCGTACAAGCGGTGCCCTGGGCGACCCTTCAGAATGCATTCCAGGCGCACTATGCACTAGCGCAGTTAAAATTCGTGAGGAGGAGTGAATTCCACTGCAGAATTCAAGAAGAGGATGAAGCGCGTACATGAGGCGAACACCGGTTGAAACCCACCATTGGTTGTACCGATCTGCTTCAGTAAAGAGCTGTTCTTGTTCATACATCAGTCTCCTGTCTCTTCCATCGCCCAATCCAACAAGGATGTTCTCCTTTTATAATATTTCAAAAGAAATGATCACGGGCAGGTACAGGATAAAGAAAAGACAAAGCCTGACACATCATCTCAGAAATCATGTATTTGCAGCAAGAACCAACCAATTTGATGATCACAGCTTCCATCATCTTTCCTCAGAAAGCAGCTCAATAATTTAGGAAGGGATTGGGATTTGGCAAATTAAACATTCCTTTGGTAGATAGGAAACTGATCCTGTAGAGTTTCCTACTAGTAACATTGCCCATATGCAGAAGAGAGATTCAAGAAGTAATTTCCCTCTCTGAAATTAATTAAGTCCAACAATCATGCATCAGCAAATTGTGAGGTTAGCAGCAAATCTCATTTATAATGCAAGCTTTTCTGGCCTCAACCAAGTTCCAGCCAAGTATATTCTATGGTCTGATCTGAGGAATCAGACTTCAATCTGGAGGAGCACAACTTGACATGTTCCAATCTGCAACTCAGGAACCAGCAGGTCCTCAAAAGTCTGCCAAAGAGCTTCAGAAAGAGAAGGATCTATTGGAAGATGAGGCTGTAGATCTGGAGCAATGAGATAATCCAGTGTTGGTGAACTTTTTGGGCACTGAGTGCCAAAACGGAAGCGTGCGTGCATGTGCATGCCAGAAACCAGAACAACAGCTGTGCAGTGCACATGTGCATGCCAGGAAGATGATCTTATAGTTTCTGGTGTGCGCATGCGTGCCAGCCACCTGGTCTTCCAATTTCTGGCGTGCAGGCACACGCAAAGACCAGCTGGCCAGTGTGCATGCACGTGTCAGAAACTGGAAGAGCTGCTGCCTAGTGTGCATATGTGTGCTGGGAAGGTGATCTTCCAGTTTCCAGCATGTACATGCACACTGGCCAGCTGGTCTTTGCATGCGCATGTGTGCCAGAAACTGGAAGACCAGGTGGCAGGTGCGCATGTGTGTGCCGGAAACCGGAAGATCATTTTTCCGGTGCGCGCATGTGCACCACATGGCTGCTCTTCCAGTTTCCAGTGCTCCCGTGTGACACCAACTGGCTGGCGTGCTGAAACCCGGAAGAAAAATGGGCGCCGGCTCGCGTACCCAGAGAGATGGCTCTGCATGCCACTTCCGGCACACGTGCCATAGGTTTGCCATCACGGAGATAATCCCTTGATCTGGAAAGGATCCTCAGCCCTTGCTTACACAGAAAGATCAAATGAGTAGAACAACCAGAGATGAGGCTTCTTGAAAAAAACCGGAAGGTCTGAATCAGTGCTATAAAAGTAAGTCTTGTGGGAATCAGATTTCTTTTGAAAAGCAACATTCCTACATTGGAGCTGACTCCCTGAAATTGTGCTCCTTGTGTTCTGATTCTTGAATCTTGGATTTGTCTCTTCATTTGAAATCCTGAACTCTTGCATTCCTGTAGTAGGGCAAGATTGATAGTGCCCATAAAGAATTCTGATCTGTGTTTGATCTCCTGCACTTTTAATGGTTGGCATAGGAGAGAATAGTTGCACTGAGAAAAATATAGCCATTTTCAGATCAGCAGATGAATTATGATTTATGAAGAGAGCTGTGATGCTTAGAATGTGTTTTTGTACTTAGCCTGTACTCCTGAACAGTAGACGTATAAACATAGTAAAAGCAAAATCTTTCAGCTGAGCTTCATTTCTGGTGATTTGGACATGTCTGTATAGTGGCTAATTACCTACTAACATTATTACATTTTTATAATACCTTTTATTTGCACAAACACACACAATTCAAAACAGCAAACATAATACTCCTGCTTCCTATTTTCCCCACAACCACCTCCCTATGTTATAGGTTAGGCTGAGACAAAATGGTTGGTCCCAGTTGGCTTTCATGACTAAGAGAGGCTTATGGTAGAACTGACAGGGTCATGGTTTCTAGACCTTCACCACTGCACCGAATTGGCTCTCTTCTTCCAAATTGGAAGAAGGTTGATACTGCCTTGTTCCAAAATACACTTTCAATGCCCTGCTCTTACCAGCAACAAAGGGATTTCCTTGTGGTCTCCCATCCAAATATTAACCATTAACACTGTATTAACTGTCTGTTAATCATTAACATTGCTTATCTTTTTTGAGAGTAGTGATGAACAGTCACCAGCAAGCATGCTCAGCTGCTGCGAGAGCAGACTTCTTTCCTGGAAAAATGTCATTTTATTAAGAGCTTTGACTGTTAGAAACTGTTCCAGCCTGGGCCATTGATACTTTATTGCCCAACTATCATTTCTTGCCAGGTTTATGGATTACTTTCTTGCTCATACTTCCAGGTAATATATTTCTTGCCAGGCCAAATGTGATGTTGAGCCTTCCAGACTTGGAAATGCATTGAATTAATATTTTTAAAGGGTAGTATTGAACAGGGTTACATTAACTTGTTGCCTTTAGAATTTTTGTTTGTTCTCTTCTTCTTGCCAGGAGAAACAGGCCAAAATGAGGAGCTGACAGAGGCATTCTTAGACAAGAATTGTGGGCTTCCACACTCTCAAGGGTACACTTACCTTGCAGTTTTTCTTGCCTCTGCTTAGTTAGGTGTTAGGTGTTTGCTGTTTTTTTATAAGGCATTTGTAAGCTATGGCTGCTCATAAATCTTATCCAAACCTCCAAGGCCCCGAAGTTATTTTGCAGTTCCAGAGAAAGATATCTACAAGCCTGCTGCCATTTTAACAACTATCTCAGTGCCACATCATGGGAGGAGTGTGCAATTATTTATCACTGTCCTTCTGAAATAGCCCATTTATGGAAAACTTAATCACTGATGTGCATGTTCTGCTAACGACAATAAACAACTCCCCCTTCCCTGAGGAAAAAAGCATCTTGCTTTCCATCATGGGCGAGTCCAAAGCCAAAAGCAGTTATGAGGTACAAAAGGTAGGCCTCAGCAAGTCTACAGTTGAAATAATAGAAAATGGTCAAGCTAAATTCTTGTATTTGCCTGAATCCTATTTTAATAGCTGTTGAGCATGAAGTTGCAGAAGACAGATCATCATTAAGAATTTTGTTCAGCCATCTGTCTGATATTAGATATTCCTAAAGGTATTGCTTTCAGGCACATTTTTCACAGCTAATGCTCAGAACTTGTGTGTGTGTGAGGGGGGGGGGGAAGGAGGGAGGATTTCTAGGAAATTAAAATCCGCACCTACCCTCAGAGTAGTTGTTTGCCAGCCTTTGAACTAAATTTTGACAAAATGGTGATGCTAGAGTAACCAGATTGCCAAGAAAAAGATTCAGCACATGTTAATTGGTATAAATATACATACCTTATTAATGCCTAAATTTTCCATGAATCTCAGGTCAGTGTCCATCACAATTGCAAAAATAATAATAATAATAAAATCAAAAGGTAGAAATTAATGTATGAAATATATAGCTTCTCTGTAATGAAGAAGCTTTGCCTTCTTCATTAGAAGATCTCTTTTCTCATTCCACAAGGAGATATTTACAAGCTTGAAAGACTGTAAGGTTTATTATGTATATACAATTTTAGCAGATATCATAACTCTACTCAGGTACTTGTGTGGTGCAAACAGTTGTTGCCAGTTCCTAGGATGAGCCTGGTCCTTGTTGTTCTGCTTTTGCGTGGTTTTTAAGGCACTTGGGTGACTTCCCTCCAGTATTCCAGAGTTTTGCCCAACTCTCTTTGGGCAAAATCAGTACATTGGAAGGAGGATGACTTTGTAGCCAAAGCTTCTGGGTCTTTCTGTCAATAATTCTGAAGCAATTTACTTTTTTATTGTTATGCTTACAATTTGTGAAGTTGTGTTGATTTATAACAATATTATTTGGGCATGTTTTGTTAATTAGTGTAGTACAATAAAATAAAAATAATACTAAATATTAGACTCAAGATTCCTGAGCCTAGGCAAGCTATGAGTCAGCATTTCATCTGTTTTTACACATTTTCTGTCTCTGAACTTGTCTCTTCCAGTGTTAATAATTTCTCTATGGAAATTGCTAGATAATTTCCCCAGGAAGCCCTTTTATTTTTCTGTTTTAAAATAATAGGGATCCGTGGTGAGCTTGCATTGATTTTTGTGTAGGGATATTTTGATTGATATTATAACCCATTTGTTACTGAAACAACAAACAGAAACAGTGACGGGAAAGAGAAATCTTGCTCTAGCCCAAAATAATTAGTAACAAAAAAACTGGTTTTCTCGCAACCAAGATAGCATCATATTTGGAATATAATGCTCTATTTTATGGGCTCCAGAATGTCTCTCACTTGATCCACACCCTTAAATGAGAAGAGCAAAGGATTGTATTGCATTCTGCCTGCTTCATTCAAAGATACATTGTGCTGTTGCCAAAATTGATAATTATTTTGTAGAAAAATATGTCTGAAGTGTAGGGTTTTTAAAAGAATGATACATGTACTACTTCATTTTACTTCAAATCAACTGCCTGAAGTTTCTGCTTTTTGCTACCCAAAGATGTGTGGACTTCAACTCCCAGAATTTCCCAATCAGCCCCAGCCAGAATTTTGGGAGTTGAAGTCCACACATCTTCAAGCTGCCAAGGTTGACAAACACTGCATTAGGTCTCCTTGCACTGCTTTTCTTATCATCTCTTCCAGCTCATTATGGCCTGCACTAGACTGTTGGTCCTTCCCTTTCCAGAATTTCAAATAAAATCATTCAGGCGACTCTTGTTTGGATTGAACCTGGCATCCTTCTACTTAAAAAAAACCTATGTGCTCTGTCACAGCATTATATATACCTCTGCTTACTATGTTGAAGATTCTGGAATAATCCATTAAGCTGCTTTGCTTTTAACACATTGTAGAATGACCCTGAATACAAGAATCTAAGGGGGTGAACCCTCAAGGAGCATATTCTCCCATCTCCCTGTGAAGGTTCATGCATTCATTGATAATTTTGAAACTTGGTGATGGTGATGTTCTGGATAGTTTTAATGGGCTGTGAAAATAATCTTGAAACAGGAGCTGCCGCCAAGGCAACGGTGTTCTTGTCAGAATATGATTGATTAGCCTTTGACAAGCCTTCAGTATCTTTAGAGTGAAGGTGTTTGGTAACAGTCCCCATAATTACATTTCTGAGTTGGCTGCTGCTACAATTAGATATATCCTGACTATGAGTGAAGCCATTAGAAGTCATTACAAAAGCCCTGTGAACTTTCAGTTGGTCGCTGCAGGGGATAGGAAAAACAGCTGCGGGTGGGGTATAAATGTACATGTGAGGGGAGGGAATCATCAGCTCAGAAACATCTGCTTAAAAACATGGCAGTATTGCTCCTTTATAATTAGAGTGCTTTCCATTTATAAACATCAAAGTCTCGATTAGCATTCTTGAAAGTGCACATTATATTTTGTATTGCATTCTCTAGCTCTAGAACAACTTTTGCTTTCCAACAGAAATTATCATTTTCCAGCCTATTTTCTCAAAAAAAAAAAAAAAAAAAGGAGGAGGAGGAGGAGGAGGGGTGGGGAAGACTTCAGAGTTTATTAGAAACCAGCTCAAAAAAGTTTGGGAATGTTTATCAATATTGATGGGCTGAAGATTTTCTGTCCTGTTGAATCATATGGAAAAATAACATAATAAAATGAGCATCTTTAACTATGTATTTCATCCCAACATGGCTCCCCCCAGCTATAGAATGTTCTGGCAAATAAGTAATCGCCACAGTAAGCATCAATTATAATCAGCTTTGGCATGCCAGCTTCAGCCTCTTAGCCATTTCCTCCACTGCTTGCTAGTCCATTTCAGGCTTGTCAACTCCAGCTTTATTTGCCCCATTATTCAAACATTGCAGACATGTCAGTTTTGTATGTGCCTATTCTCAGTCAGCCATTTCATTACTGCACGCTTGCTAAGTCTTCTCTTACCTTACCATGCATTCTGAAGCTATACATTCTGAATTGCTGATGTAGGCAAATTTCAGTTAGGGGACTGCCATAAGAGCAATAGAAATAACCAAAAATGGGGGAAAAAAGTTTATGGGAAGGGGATACATTTGGCACGATGCTATGGCCAAAAAAAAAAAAAAAATCAGAAAGGCTCTGGATTAAACCTTAGTGCACCATACATAAATCACCAGGTGTCCTTTGCAAATCACAGTCACTACAGGTGTGTTGTTGAAAGGACTGGCACCACAGCAGCCATCTGTTGGAAATGGCAGCCACTGGTTTGCCTGCTTTATCTGATTCTGGTTTATTTCTTAGGGGACAAATGCAAGCACAATGGAAAAGGGACACATTATTTTTATACTTGTTTGCATTTCTATGTCCTGCTGTCTTCCAAGTAACCCAATGGGACACAGAGATGTCAGGTCAGGCCTTGAAGTGTACACGGAGGGGAAGTTGGAAGAGAGAGAGAAGATGGGTGGATAAGAAACGAGGCATTTCTAGGCCCACGGGAGGAAGAAAGAAATGGGGGGGGGGGTTGGTTGGGTTGAATTAAACACTTTTATAGACAGAACCAATTAATAAATAAAAAACATTACTGAGTGACATATGGGGAAAAGAGTCACAAAGTTAGTTACCTTTTCCTGAACTGCTGAAAACCATAAAACACAACAGGCAAGAAAGGAATTTTTGCTCATTAAGAATTGATTCAGGAAACAATCCAGGCCAGGCAATACTGAAAGGTTTGGACAAGATGGGTGCCTCTACAGGACTCCAGTCAACCTTTTCCACATTAAACACAGCAGGGTTTATTTATCAGTGTTGAATATTTTGATGCACAGTCCAAGTCTCTAAGGAAAAACAATAGTTTAGAACCCCCCCCCCCTTTTTAAGGGATATCCTGGAATATGGGGTGAAGAGGTAGCATTCAAACCAATGGGGCTGAACCTGGTTTCCTGTAGCTGTGTCCAGAACTTTTCTTCCATGTCAAAACTTCATTTCAGAGTGTGTGATTTAAAAGGGAAGGATTTGCCCTGGCATATGTGAACTTTTGTTTCCTCCCCAACAAGCAGCTACAGCTCTCCTCCACCTTCTGGACCGCGCAGCTATTTTAGAGCGGTTGCACACGCGCACACATGCACACACACAAAATGGCTAAAATGTCAGATTGGTTGGTGGAAGAAGGGCTGAGAACAGTTTTGGTACTGAAATTAAATTCCCAGCCTGAGCACGTGCCTATACTACTTATCCATTATCTCTTGGGCCATCCTTTTGTATCCAGACATGATCCTCATTAAAGGAAGATTAAGTATGCTAATTTTGGCCATGCGTCTCTATATTCAGATCCTGCTATCAGTCAGATTCTAATTAATTATTTCATCAAGTGCTATAGAAAGCAGAATCCCAGGCTCCATTTCCACAGTTGTCATTCTGGCTCTTTTTTGGCTTCTTTAAAATCCTACAAAGCTATCGTGTCCACAAGAGTTTTTTATAGCCCAGCAGGCAAAACTGTTCTTACAGCTCAGCATTGTATGTATCAGATAGGAAGGGAAAAGCAAGCATTCTCCTGAAGATTAATTATTTTCATCATTTGTATGTTGTTTTACAATGCATATTCCAAGAACATTACAAGTAAAAATAAAAACAATCATATAAAATTATAATGTGTGATCCTAGATATTTCCATCAGATAGAAAGACAAGTCCTTTTTTTAAATGCAAAGAGGAATCATTCCCAGGCTTTGCTTTCTTTCTAGAGGCAAATATAGATATCACTGATTAAATTAAACCAGGATTTATCAGAGAAAGAAGGGTAGTGTCTTCTGCTTTTTTGGTGGCCCTCAAATGTATTGATACCATACCTCCAACTAAATTTCCAGTCAATGTGCTATTGGTTAAGAATTCCAGGAGTTGTAGTCCCATCACAATTAAGGACACAAGGCTGGGGAAATCTATTTTAAGACCTACATACCTCAGGTTTCAAAGAGCCAAATATTATTTGAGCAAAGGTAAGTATCAATAGCCATTGTAACTGATGGTAAAAATAAGCTGCCTTCACATGTTTCTAAACTTGCATCTAATTTATATGAACTCCATTGTTTAAAGATTCATAAACCAGATACTTTATCCTGCCCAAAAAGGCAATGGCAGTCCTGAGCTGCATCAACAAGAGGAATAACATCAAGATTACAAGAAATGATAATACAGCTTGTGAGGCTATGCTTGAAATACAATTCTGGTCACCACAATATAAAAAATAGCCTGGACAACCATTTGCCCAGAATGGCATAAGGTCTCTTTCCTTAAGCAGTGGGTTGAATTAGAAGACTTCAGAGGCTCCTTCAAATCCTATGATTCTATGTTCTGTTTTTTCAAGATGGATACAGTAGAGTCTAAACCAATATAATTGAGAGAGCACATTTCACAGATTACAGGAATAAGGCAGAGACCAATATGAAACTGTGGACTGCAAGAATATGTAATTGCTTCTATAAACCAGGTCTTTCCATCATTACTGTTGTTGACTGATTTAAAATTATTTCATCCCAAACAACACCATCAATTCAACTGCAGTAGTGATCATACATTTCTCCCCAGAAAACCATCTAGAATATCTAACTAGGACTTTGGCAAAGTCATAAAAATAGGAGAGGAAAAGAGGAGAGACCTAGTTAGCAGGGCTTTTACACAGGAAATAATGGGCTTTACAGTGAACTTCCAATCAGAAAAAGCAATTTTCCCTTTATACTTTCGCTTAGAGTGGGAGTACTTCACAATTTTATTCCAAGAGCTTTTTTTAGTCTTTTTTTTTTCGTAGATAAAAAGCAGCAATAGCTCTTGTTGGTCCATAAAAAGATGACATTACCTAAATAGTTAAATAGATCCAAAATGGCTCAAAAGATTTCGATTTTAACTTGAAATCCTTACATTTCTACACAGTCCACAACCTTCATTTCGAGACTCTATGTTAAATTCTTGTTCTTTAACTCCTAGTTTTTGTAACATTTGGCCTGATGAACAAGACAAGTCTTCAGAACCTGAAAGCTTGCACCCTTCTGTGCTATTTTGGATAATCCTAATAACATTAACTACCACCATTGATAGAATTCTTCGGAATCTCTTGCTTAATGCACAGCTTATCCAGCTGTTTTATACACATGCAGTTTTGTGCATCAACCACTAGCTGAAAAGTAGAAAACAGAAATCAAAAAGACATTGCTGTCATTGCAGATAGTAACTGACTTCATTACAAATACAGGCATCAGAAGCAATCTCTTTCCAAATGTCTTAATGAGAAGATCAGTGGGATGGTGTCCAGTTGCAAGGTCTCAAACTTTGAAACCTTTCTAGTCCCTCTAAAATATAATAGGAAGGCAGGTATTGGGTACCGTATATGTTTCTTGTTATTTCATGTTCTTTTTTATGAATTCTTGCATTAAAAATAGGTTTCATGATCATGTGCCAGCAAAAACCAAGAAAGGTATCTCCCCTTTCATAAATACAAATTTAAGAAGTGTTTGAGATGGCGATTAAACTAAGTTTGTATATAATTATTTTAACATTAGCTATACAAGCCCCGTTTCATTCCTTCCTGATACTATTCATGCTCTTTTTTGGCAGTCCATTCAGTCATTGATTGAGAGATGTTGAAGGTCCCATATCAGTGCAAGTGTAGAAAAGCTGAAGAAGCTATCAGCCCCAGAACAACAGGTGAACGCAGTAGTTCACAGGAAGAACAATTTTGAAGAACAATTTACTCCTGAAGTCAAAATGTGTTATTTCTTTGATTCAGAGAGGTTCTACTGCTCCCAATAGCAGCATTACAATATTTGGAATGGAATGGAATGGAATGGAATGGAATGGAATGGAATGGAATGGAATGGAATGGAATGGAATGGAATGGAACAGCACTAGCACTTAAGACTTATATACCGCTTCACAGTGCTTTACAGCCCTCTCTAAGCAGTTTACAGAGTCAGCATATTGCCCACAACAAACTGGGTCCTCATTTTACTGACCTTGGAAGGATGGAAGGCTGAGTCAACTTTGAGCCTGGTGAGATTGAACTGCCAAATTGCAGGCAGCCGGCAGCCAGCAGAAATAGCCTGCAGTACTGCACTCTAACCACTGCACCACCGTGACTCATAAGAATAAAGTAGCGTAGCATAGCATAGAATTTGGAAGGGACCTTGGAGGTCTTCTAGTCCAGCCCCAGTGACTGTCCATCCCTTCTTAAAAACCTCCATTGATGGAGCATCCACAATTTCTGAAGGCAAGCTATTCCACTGTTAATTGTCCTCACTGTTAGGAAGTTTCTCCTTAATTCCAGGTTGCTTCTCTCTTTGATTAGTTTCCAACCATTATTTCTTGTCCTGCCTTCTAGTGCTTTGGAGAATAATTTGGCAGAAGATATATTTATGTTGGGTGGAAATAATTGGAGAAGAAATAGAATACAAACCAGAACTATTCCTATTGGGAATAATAAATGGGAAATGCAGTAAAGGGGTAACTCACTTAATAATACGTATTATAACAGCAGCAAGAATGAGTTTTGCCTAAAATTGGAAAAATAAGAAAACTCCTCTAAAAGATGAAGTGATCAAAATTTTTTGGACACGTGCAGAAATGGATAAATTAACCTTGGAATTGAAAAATAAAGGCGAGTCAGAATACCACAAGATATGGAACAAATTTTATCAATGGTTGGAACAGAAAAGAGGGTCGAGAACTGACTAGAATTCATAAAATGGAGAATTAAAGTTATGTGTATAACTATAATAGAATGATAATGGATAAAACAAATGTCTAAGTAATGTAGATAGATGCCACCCCTAATTCTTTTCTTTAGACTGAATTTCTTCTATAACTTTCTAAGGAATCAAAAATTTACGGTAAATCATTTATTTGAGTAATGCATGTATTGCTATTGCCTCACAGAGCTAAAGGTTTAACTAGTGGCTTACTACACTCTATGCTTTTAAAATGTATGGCTAAATAAGCTTTAAATGAACCTCCTAATATCAGCTTCGGGTACTATTAAAATATTAGTGCCATAGTAAAAACAATGAAAGCAGATACTAACCTCCACTAGAAAAAGCAGGGGTTTAATATTCTCTCACAACATTCTTGTAATTGAAACGGGGGGGGGGGGGAATTATGATTTCCTATGGCTCTAGTTTATTTCTCTTGCTTTTCACAATAAAAAGAAGTAAATTAAATAAAAAATTATGAAGAAAAATATATTTGCATAAATGCATTATTGCAGAATTTCATCTAGCCAGGTTCAATATTAAAATACTGTACGCATTTTCAGCCCCTAATATTCACAAGAATTACCACTCTGAAATAAGAAAGCGCTGCATAATTGGCATTAATCTCACTTCTACAAGGGGTCCTGCCAAGAACAGGAAGGAAGCCCATTAAGTGAAAGTAGTTTTGTACATACACTGACTTTGGAAGATCAACAGTTCAATATGAACTTTAAAGTGTAAGCAGCCTTCTACTATTAGCAAATAAAATACTTTGCAGAGCTGTTCTGTCTTTTCTTCCTTAACTGATTTTTGTATTGAAAGTTAGAAACTGTGGGAAAGCTTGGGCTATCGATGATCCTGATCTAAGGAAACCTGAAAATTAATTTCACAATAAAATCTTTGTCAGCACTTTCTGAGTAGATATGCAAATATTAATTTTTTAAAAGAAAAAAATTCAACAACATACTAGAGCATTGTCAAATCTGGAGAAAACAAATTCTGGAAATGACTGATCGACAGCTGCCACAGCTCAAAAAAGAACAGCTATTTTCCCTGTATCCTTTCTCTTGTGGCACAGAGCCAAAGTAGCCCATAGAAACCATGCTACGTGCTAGCATTCGAAACATTGCTCATTTAGCATCAAAAAGGCTGTCATGTCTGACCTTGCTTGCTCTTACAGGTGCTGTTGTGAACACTTCCCCAAGACAAGTAAGATTTTGCCGCCGGTTACTTCTACTGCACCAATGCTTCCTAAACTCAACTGGCTCCTTTCTGAGACAGGACTACAATCTGTTGCTTCAGATTCTGCAACATTTTAGAAACAGATTGCACACAATTCACACCTTCCACTGTATCAGCTTCTTTCCAATGATGGTGCCCTGTCAAACCAAATTCATTTTGCTTACCGGTCTTCCATTCTAAGAGCTTCTCTTTGTGCTTCTTCCTCCTCCCTCGTCTTAGTGTATTCCCGCAGGTGCAGAGTCCACTTGTGCCTCCTAATGCCTGCAAGGCTTATTTCTTTTCCAGATTTACATATTTTCATCAATGAATCCTGATCATATTCTCCTTCAGCTTATTGGTATTACCCATGATACATATATCTTACTCTGACCTTACCTACCTGCATAAGGGAGGTCATAGTAAAATACATTTTGAAATTAAGTGCCTTGACATCACTTGGATATCCAAGCAGGACAGAACCAACAGAAAACCAAATGGTCATTCAGAAACAAAATGTTGCGATCAAATTGATTCTTACATATTCGTCTATGTCTCGGATAGTGCTTTGAAACTTGGACCAATTAGCTGCAACAATTTAAAGCATAATAAATAGCATGTAGCCCCATTTTTATGCACAGAGAAAGTGTAACAGTCCAATAAACTGGCCACTGGAAAAAAAATCTGGTCCTCTCTTGGAAAGAGCCTTTAATTAATTGCTACTTAATATTGTCCCATCAGTATATGGCATTAATACATTCACTATGCATTTAATAGCCAAAACTACTTCCCTGTTTTATAAGCATGCTATGAGTGCATGGGATATTTGTATTCAGTATTTTGAATATCTTTTAAGCAATGGCTTAAAAAAACTTAAGCCCACTGTCCAGCAATGGCTACTTTAAGCAAAAACAAGAGCTAAACCTCAAAGCTTTTATCTAGAGAGAGAATGGAAAAAGGCCCATGTTCATCCTAATCAAAGTTGGAATAGTAGGTCCAGAGGATTTAATGCTTATCCTTGCTCCATTAAGAATTCCCTAACTCTTTCACATACAATATGGGCTGTTCAAAATAAATAAATAAATAAATAAATAAATAAATAAATAAATAAATAAATAAATAAATAAATAACTTCAGCCGATATGCTGATTCAGTAAAGTAGGATATAAACTATGAAGTCATGAGTTTCAGTGTCGTATACATCCAATAAGTCTTCCTTTGTCTTTTGAGAACTTGACACATTGAAATAGAGGCAATTTCATTTACTTTACAGGTTCCATTTCTTTATTCAACTCAATAAACATTTAGTTACAAGTTTCACAAAATCAAATTTTATAAGATTGGGAGCTGACAACCGGAGAATAGAGGCTGGACCTGCTTGGTTTGTCCACACTTTACTTGATCTCTTGTACTTCATACATACCCCAAGTTCCAGGGAAGGCAGGCTGATCAAGAGCAGAGGCAACTAAAGGTTGTTTTCCAACTACTTGACACTAATAGCAGATCAATCGTTATGTGGCTGCTGTTTGAGATGGGTAAGTAGAAATGAGGTATGGGGATGAACAAAAACTCCTGAAACTCCTCAAAGCATCCAAATAGAAAATTGGGGCGCTTGTGTAGGAGATAGAAAGGAGTTAGAGGAAAACAGTAATTTATATGTTACTCATTTATAGACAAAAGTCCCTCACATTCTCCTTGGCCAACTGTTCTATGCAAGAAATATAACTATGCAGAGTTAGTCAATTTAAATCTTAGGAGGGCAGGAAGCTAGAATTCATCTTGCAGAAGATCCAAGTGTTGTTTTGTAGGGGCTTCACCATCAGAGTTTCACTGTCTACCTAAGTAAAAGGATGGGAAGAAAGAAAAGAAACAACAGAAGTCAGAAAGGACACAGAAGGCACAGACAGTGAGCAACGAGAAACACACATGCCCTGGTTGGGATTCAAATATTGGATTTTTAAAATCAAAATAAATGTATTGCACTTAGAAAACTGAGATGAAGTTTTCTGTATACAGAAAGAAAACAAATACTTTACTTCTTCTCACTGATTTTGTGGAGATTTTTTTTTAATGGAACAAGTAATCTTTCAGACACAGCCTGAAGTACAATTCACAAACAGACTTACCACTTTAATGAGAAATAGATCTTATTCTTTATTGAACATAGTTTTGAGTAATAGTTATAATTTTCTGCCACCAAAAAGAAATAACAATTTGTTTTTATCCAATTCAATCTGAGTAAACAATATTTGCACCTGAGATACCTAGTTCCTGTTCAGAATATAAATTATTTTGGTAAAATTTTACATTTTTATACGCCATTAAAAGAATCAGAATCATGGTACTTCAAGTATAGAATCTGTTCACAGAAAAGCCTCAGCAGTTAAACAAAATTAAAATTATAAGACTATTTAAGAGAAAGAAGCCATTCCAAATAACTCCAAGGCAGCATTTTTTAAAGTTTGACATGAGAACCCCTGGGGATCTCCCAAAACCTTGTCAAGAATCTGAAAATCAAAATTTGCTAAATATTGAAGCTATTTGCAAACATTTAAAGAAACTGTTCTCAGTATTTTTATTTGTTAAAAATAGGGTTTTTAAAAAATAAGAAATAATTTTATTTTATTAATATCCGGGTTTAATATTATGTTTACATAATTCAATAAATATTCCTCAAATACATCAATTTTAGTTTTTAATATGGTAAATGTCAATAAATATAAGCTCATTCATGCTTTTTTGGAAGTCTGCCAGATCTTAATATTTCCTCATGCTCTGCAAGCAGCAACTTTGTCTTCCAGCTTACCAATGTGCATGTTGCTATACCAGTTTACCATTTTATTTGTGTGCCAGAAATATTAAAAAGAAAGCAAACTCTGCTGGGCTGTAAAATAAACCACTGACTCAACTCATGTTGAAAAAGGTGGTTTGGCTCACAAGGTCCCATACTCTATCATCTCAGAAGCTTGAAGGCACGCACAGTGCAAGCGAGGAACAACAATTAAGACTTACAAGAGCATGAATGTAGTTTTGGGGGTGACTGCACTGCACCCCCCCTTAAATCTGCTGTGGATTCACCAGTCGTACCGACGCGACTGTCTGCTTGGAGAATCCTCAGGTCCCTGAATAGCAAGACGACCCCCCTCAATTCTTCGGCCAGTATTTCCATCATGACGTCGATAATCCAGCCCCCTTTGTGTCCGGAAGCGGGAAGTCTCTCGCCTCCATTCATCATCAAATGCAGCTGCATCACCTGAAAATTAAAATAGGACAGGCAGCAACTGAGTGTGGTCATGCTGTGCAGTCTGCTGCAGGAAAAGAAGGCGATGGCAAGGAACACTCACTCTCATCCAGATTGATGTAGTCTTGCCTCTCCTCCTGGTCACCTGTGCGATGGTTGCGTGAGCGCTGCATAATGTGTGCACGGTCTCTGATGTGGTGGCCAATTGACATCTGCTCCAGTCCACTGTTGGAATCTCGCACCGTCCGCCGCGTCTCCCGGATCTAAGGGTAGCAGAACAAATCATAATTAGAACAATGTAATATTGCTGGTAGCCTCCTTGAAGTTCCCCTTGAAATTCTTCAATTTTGCCTCAGCAGGCACCAACTTGTTTCGAATGATCAAATAGGGTACCCTTGGTTATCATTGTTAATTGTCACACAAAAGGGTTCGTCCCATGCCTGAAAACAAGTCTTACCTCTTGTTTTTTCTTAAATTTGTATTCATGCAGATGAATACCCAGGAAATTAACCAATCTCGGTGCTTCTTTAAACGTTTTGTCAAAGAAAACAGCCAATTTCTTACCCCACCAGGTGCAGAACGTGTCTCTGAGGTCTCCTGATACACTTTAGGGCCCTCACCCAGATTTGAGTAGGATATGACGGTGGAAGAAGTAAATGTCTGGCAATTGGTACCACTTGTCATGTGCTCCTAAAGTAAAATAAAAAAGAAAAGAAAAGATCTTTCCACTGTATAAAATATGAATAAACTTTCTGAAGAGGAACAGCATTAGGTCTCAATGGCTCTCCTGAAGCACACTTCAAAAAAATTGCCTGATCAAACATAATTTGGATGAAAGCTATTCAGGTCATATGATTTCATGTTAATTCATAATTTTCTTTTTCTGAAATACTACAAAGTACAATTTTCCAGCAGTTTTGGAAAAAGCTCTTATGCAGCTTTGATTCTGTACCAAAAATCTAACGCTTGCAAGCTTAGTTGTTCAGTTCCCTTCCTGATGATTTCTTGATAATTCTCAAGCAAGATTTGATTTATCTCTCTGTCTCTGCAGTATTTTTCAAGAAAGAATGGGGAAAATAACCAAATATGGAGATGGGAAAAAGAGATTCTGTTTCTGCCCAAATGAAGAGTACATAAATTAGTAAGGCTGTATACCTCCTGCACTAGAAGTGGCGAAGTGTTTTATTCATTTTAAATCCTCTATAAATTCATTCAAATTCTACACTAAGGAAACTCCCTCATTTTAGCTGAGGTATGCAGCTATTTTACAAATCTTATTTTGAAATATTGATAGTGTTGAATAATTTGACTTGGTTTCTTTCTTGAACTCAGGTGGAATTTGCTACATATACATAACCCTGGGCGTTTGCCTCTCCATACTGGGAATAGTTTGAAAAGAAGCAGAAATTCTGTGACAGTAACACCACAGTCATCGCTACTCTATTCTCTACAAATCGTGGAACTCTGGAGTACTTGTAATTAAAACCAACAATAATTGAAGCTCTATAATTATAATTGAATTATATTCAATAATTGAATAAATAAATAAAATGAGCTCACCATGTTCCCAATCATGTCATTCATCATTCCAAACATGTCCATAAAGCCACCTGCCTGAAAGAGAGAAAAAGAGCTTTGTGGAGAGTGACCAGACATGGAAGGCACACAGTGAAATTAGGAGCTGTTGCCGTTTCTAGGAATTGTTCATGAGTATATTTCTATACCAGTGATGGCTAACCTTTTCTGGACTGAGTGCCCAAAGCGTGCTCGTGCGCACACCTGGACCCCCAAAATGCAATGCTTGTGTGGCTCCCCGCATGCGCCCCGCTACCCCGTGCATGTGCGTGTACCCCCGCAGCGCCCTGCCACCTTGTGCATGCATGCGCCCCCCCCCGCATGCACCCTGCCACCCTCGCATGCACGGCAGAGACCTGACGACCAGCTGGCCAGTAGGAGGCATATGTGTGGCAGAGCTGAACTGGGGCGACGGCTTGCGTGCCCACAGAGAGGGCACTGCATGCCACCCGTGGCACACATGCCATAGGTTCGCCATCACGGTTCTATACCCTTAATGATATGAATGCTCCAAACTCAAAAGGGCACAGATTCCAAAAACACTTCCTAGCTTACTAAACATATCTGTAGCAATATTTTTTTAAGAATTCAAGGAGACCACTATGCCATGCATTGTTATGGCCACTATCATGTGGTACTTAGTGGATTGCAGATAGGGAAGAAAAGATAATTCAGACTTCTAGAGAAATTTAGATACATATTCACCAGAAAGTTATCCGATTAGGATAAACACCGTTTACAATGTCTTCCATTTTCAAATCACATATAATCTACTCCAAGTTAAAAAAACACCATATATAAGGTGTTGCTTCTATGAATATCTGTAGCAATTTAAAAAAAAATCAATGCCATGCATTGTTGTGGCTACTATAGCCAAACCACTAGGAAGATCAATGAGCTTGGAAAAAGACGGGCCATGAAAGAAGGTGGAGCAGAATGGAGGCAGCAAAGAAGAGCCCTTTTATAGAGTGTAATTGGAAATGGCAGCTGGAGAAGAGAGACTACTGAAATTGATGCAAGTTCTACAAAAGCATTTGCTGGGAATGCCACCATCCAAGAGGTGTTATGGGTCAAGGTGGGGCTTGCATCACACAAACCTTGCAAGTGAGGACAGCATGTAGCCTTAACATTTGACCTCCTGAATTTCAGGCAGCACTCATAATAACCAGGTCTAGAAAGGATTATAGCAACAATTTTTCAAGAGACCTTGGCACTGACCGTATATGCTACTCCATAGGTTACCAGATATAAATGCCCTTTAAGTGAAGCTGGGCCAGAAAGTAACGTTTGGGTTGATGTAGGGGTGAAATTCACTTACCTTCCCTACCAGTTCGTAAATGTGTGTGTGCCATGCTCGCGCTCACTTCGTTCGCGCCATCATGCACAGAGGCTTAAAATGTCGCAAAAAAGCGACATCATGATATCCGCGCAGGTGGGCAGAGCCTCCCACAGCTGCTGCTACCGGTTTGCCCGAGCCAGATAGAACTGCCTGAATTTCACCCCTGGGTTGATGTTATGATTATCCTGCTTCTAACAGTAGGTTTGCACATGTTTCCAGAGGTCCAGCTAGTGCTGGAGTGTCCTGGGCTTTAATGCTAGAGAAATTTAATATCCAGGCTCTGGATATGGGCCAGGATATACTTAGGTGATCTTAGGTCTGATACATAGGGGCAACACCTTAGATCTGCTTATTTATTTGGAGTAGACTATATGTGATTTGAAAATAGTTTTTATCATAATCAGTTAACTTTCTGGTGAATATGTATCTAAATTTGTCTAGAACTCTCAATTATCTTTTCCTCCCTATCTGCAATCTGCTAAGTACCAAATGATACACTTAGAATAAATATGCATTTAAGAACATATACATTACAATATGGTTTTAGGACATACTAAACATCTTATTATGTCATCATTTCAGAGACATTTCCTTACTAAACAGAAAAACAGAATAACCAAGAGTGGGCAAAAAGCAGAGAAAGGAGGAGTGAATTCCTGTCAGCTTCCCCACTGAATTTCCTTGTGGGAATCTGGCAGGGAACATTGGAAATATCCCTTCTCAGTAGGCAGATAAGTGGCAGCTATTGGGCGTGTGGGAAGGAGTGAGGTAATACTGAGCTGACTGAAAAACTGTCACTGAAAATGAAGATCATGTGACTGCAGCAGCACAGCAGCAGCCAGTAGTCATGAAGCAACCACCATTTCCCCAAATTTCATTCCATTGGGATTTATGAGTCCCAAATTTTGACCCACTCTATAAGTTAGCCCATCTGAGTTACCTTGGTTTAAAAACGGTTGCCCTATGATGAAGGGTTTTGCCTAGTTAAAGGTACTGACAACTAGAGTTTTAATAGTATATATATTTATTTACTGGATTTATAAGCTACCAAACTATCCTAATATCAAATCATAAAAGGTAATCGAGAAAAGTTTAAATCAAATTCAGTAAATTTATTGATATTTTTACCAGAAATTCCTGTTTTTTTATCTCTTTAAATTGTTTTGAAAAAGACTTTCCCTCTTCTAGTCAGAAAGCACAGGTTAGCATTTTGCATCTGGTGGAAGGAATACTCCCATAATGACTTCAGCTGAGAAAATGATTTAGAAACAAAACAAGTTTTCAGTGTGGTAAAGAAGGAAAACAAAACACAAAACCAGTCATGTAAAAGCGAAGTATAAAGAACAAGTTTAACAAATTCCTCCTAATTACTTCTACAAATCCTTACATTTGGATGGGATTGTTGGTCCATCTTTTGGATACCACAATAATGTGTAACAAGTCCAAATGCAAATTCTCAGTCATCAAAGATGAAGCCAACCAGAAAGTCTATACTTGTAGCAGTGTGCCAGGTTGATCAGTATGAGTTAAGGCATTGTCTGTAGTACAGAGTATCAGGATGCTGCCTCTTCCAAGTCGAATTTGTCTGCCTTGGAAGCTAGTTGCATTTGCCCAAGTTCTCACCCTGTAGAGTCTATTAGCAGAATCCTCACTTCTAGATCTCCTGAGACTGATTAAATAGGCTGTGATGTCAGTCAGGATTTGCTTGACTAGGTCAGAATAATATAGTCACTGATCCATCTGTATCATTTCATCTCTCAAAGAAGAGGAATAAGCCTTCTGCTCCCTAGAATGGACTTAAGGTAAACCCTTAAGGTTCTGTATATGTCTAATATTTTATGCAGATTTGGAAAGAAATCTGGCAGCAGTATCTTGTATCCCCTGAGAAAGTTAGAATTTAATCTTTGGCATAAAACCCTGCGTAGTCTCAAAACTACCTTGGGTTGGTGGAGCGCATACAAGTCTCCTTTGAGAGACTCTCTACTTTCTCAGATCTCACAGGTGAAGGAGATTTCCATTAGAAAAGTTTATTTCTGTGCAAGAGTGCTCATGGGGTTCACTCTAATGTGTTAAAGGGGACAGGGCTAATTAGTCCCAGAATTAATATCAGATCCCATAAAGGAAAAAGGCACATAACTGGGGGAAATAGTTGATTAGCCCCCCTGTGAAAATACTGAACTTAAGGATGTTGCAAAATAAAAACTTTATCTGTCCTATAGTTTGAACTCCCGAAGAGTGACCTGATTTTGGAAGGTACTGGTTTTCAAGGGTATTATCCAGACCTTTCTCTAAAAACCTATTACTCTTCATCTCTATCTTCTGCACCAGTGTTCAAAGGCATGGCAAGTTTCTGATGGTATTTAGACAACCTGGATGCCAAGATGGTGTCATGCTGAAATCTGGCAAGCTGGCACTCAGAAGATGTCCCTTTTAAATTTCAGGCATAGAAGTGAAGTCATTCCAAGATCTAGGCTCAGTATGTCTGGCTGTACTGACAGATATCTGGGAAGCTTCCTACTTATCTCCATACTGTTCAGCACCAACGTCTGCAGGGCAAGAAGCGGGAATTAAGATTATACATGCCCTGAATATCCTCATTTTGTGTATCAGCTTAGACAGGATTAGTGTTTATATATTAGTCTCTTTGGCCATAGTGCCAGGAGGGCATCAGTTCCTTTTGCCCCGGAATTTGAAATCAGATGAATCTTCTTGCTTTCCTGTTGTCTACTGTTGTAAATAGGGAATCGTGGATCTAGCAAGAATCCACTTACCCATCCAAGACAAGCTCTTAGTTCCCCTGGTCCACAATTCTACTCTATGCATCTTTTATATGCTCTACTGACAGGAAGCCAGAGATGTTTTCACCCAACTATGTGATTCTTCCATCTATAATCTCATTTCACTCTTCTTGATGTACAGATAGTCCTTGATTTAGGATTGTTCATTTACCAATTGTTTGAAGTAATGATGGCACTAAAAAAAAGTGACTTAGTCCTCGCACTTACAACTGTCACATCCCTGTGGTCATGCTATTGTGATCCAGGCACTCTGCAACCAATTCCAGCTACAATATGCTGCAGTTACGTGATCACTACATGTGATTTTTCCCAATCCGCTTCCAACAAGCAGTCATTAGGGAAGGCTGATAGAAGGTTGCAAGTTGTGATCATGTGATATCTAACTTAATGACCGCATCATTTAATGATGAATTTTCCTGTGCTTATAAGTGGTCGTATAGTTTTGTCATAACGTTTATTGGATGGGTCAATGCTTTTAACACCAAGCAAAATGCTCTCAGGTTTGGCTGCAAATCCTGTTCTTTTTTGGCTCTGTCATGGAATGGAAAATAGACGAGGATCTTTTTTGCCTTAGAACTCAATCTATTGCCTCAATGTCCAGAAATTAGCCTATGACTTTAATATCCTGTGAGGTTCTCTAAATTTTTGGAAATTTATGACAGTACAGGTAGTCCGCAATTACAAGAGCAATTGGGACTGGAATTTTCATTGCTAAGTGATGCAGTCATAAAGCACAACCACATCACTTAATGATGGCAAGTCCAGCAGTCCTAGTTGCCACTGCTAATCAAATTCTCATTTGTTGAGGCAACTTCCTGCCAGTTTCCCACAACCAAAGTCAGTGGGGAAGTTGGTAGGAAGTTGTAAGTTCCAGGCTGGCAGGCAGGTAAGTGGCTACTGCTGGATGGGGGAATGTACACAGGGATGCATGAATGGCTGCCATAGAGGGGCTGAAGGAGAATGCACTGGTGGGCGAGACTTACTCTAGTGAATTGCAATCTTCCCTGCTAGCTTCCTCACTGATTTACTGGGGAAGCTGGCAAGGAAGGTTGCAAATGGCAATCACATGATCACAAGGGTGCTACAACCAATCGTAAGCACGAACTGGTTGCCTACAGTTCCGATTATGATCATGTAACCATGGATACTGGGATGGCCAGAATTTCAAGGACCAGCCATAATCACTATTCATTCAGTGCCATCATAACTTTGGTCACTGAATGAAAAGTCATAGATCAAAGATTACCTATTCCTTGGCACTGCTTTAACATGTCTCCCTTTTAAATTTTCTTTTCCAAATTTGTCTCTGTAAGTATGTTCCCAGTACGCCAAAATCTTGGCAGTAAAACCATTCACTTAGGAGGTGGTACTATTAATTACAGACTCATTTTGTCTGGGATTTTCCTTTTGTACCCCATCTATTGCTATGATACTTCTCTCGATATCTCTGATGCCTATTTCCAACATTAAAACAACTTGCATGGCTTGTAGAGTATTTTATATTTCCCTACTTTGCCTCAATTTGCCTCAGATTTTTTTTCAACATCAACCAATGGATCAATGGTTTCTCCAAACAATTTTTTTTTACAAATTGGCTGCAAGATTGACTCTTGCATGGTGGTCTACTGGCCAATATGCAAGCCACAAGTTCCAATATACCTGTATTTCAGGGAAGGTGGCTGCAAACTCTAATCCACCCAAGATTGTATCTGCAATCAGTCTGAATGCTTTTGCAAACTTGCTGATTGCTTCCCTGACATTTTTGAATTATGTCATTGAACAATTCTTGTTATCATTGTAAATTATCATTCCTCTGGTAGGTATAGAAGACATAGCCTGTCACCAAAATGCCCAATGCTTTATTTATGCTTTAGCATTCCATCTGCTCTACATTTTATAGATCCATGAGCATTTCATCTCTTTCTCTTTGTACAGTATTGAAGACAAGACAGCTGTTTGTCAATCAAGGGCAATGCCTTGTCATTTTATGGCCTCCTGCAGAAGATAAATTTGGGGTCTATGTGTGCTTAGTCAGCTTTGCCCATTCCCTTTTTTATAAGTTCTGTGAAAAGAACTGGAAACAGGGCCTTTAAGTCTGAACTTCAAGGAGGTGAGAACCCTTGACCACATGTTATGTTCCTATAGCTTTATAGATTGTGCTGGTGCTAATAACAATTTTCAATTAAATACTTTTGTCTAATTCCTCATCAGTACTGAAAACAGATCAGCACGAAATATTTTCTGGAAGCCATTCTTAGCCTCCTTAAACTTCTCATTATGAAACCTGCTTGCTTCACAAAGCTTCCCCTCTATTTTATGATTTTGAATGTGACTTCATCGTTCCCACTTAATGCAATGAAAACCAAGAATGTAGGTGGTAGAAAACTCCCTCATAACCCTCTCTCACATTCTCTGAATAAGTATCATTTGATGCCCGCTAGGCTTCTTCTGAGACTGTGATTGCGAGTATTTTAAGAAGATGCAGCAGGAGAGTAGCAGTGGAAATTCTAAGGCCTTTGCATCCTGAACCCTTCAGTTCTGCCATGATCTGGCAAAGTAAAACTCATTCCTTCCACTCCCAGGAGTACATGTTCCAACAGTGCTATGCCCATCTGCTTGAGAAACCATTGCAGATCTGATTTCTCTAGATCCTGTGCTCCTTTACTAAGGTGATGGAAGATTCGCCTAACTTATTTGGGCTCATTCCCATTTCCCCTGACAAAATGTCAATTTCGTTGTTCCTGAAAGTTCAGAGGAGTATTTTTTGACTCCCTTGCACCTCTTTTCCTAAATGTTTATAGCTTGTACAGCTTCCTTTGATGGCAGGTGAAGAGAAGCTGCTGGGATGGTGCCCACCTTAACCTTCAGTGCCTCCTCTACTGCACTTGTTGCTAATGAAGAAAAAAAATGGCTGGCCTCTTTGTTTGGCTTGTGCTTCTTAGAGGAATAACATCAGGAGAAAAGGTGGGAAAGAAAGAATTGTGTTCTTTTTATATGATGTCAGCCTAGATCATGGTTTATAGATTATGCTTCCCTAGGTGACCATGGAACCTGATTGCATCTAGACCACACAAACAAGGTCTTCCTGTGGACCCTCTTTCAAAGCCATCACCAATTCCTGGCAGCTTCATCATCATCATCATCTTCTCAAGTAGTATCTGGACAGATTGCAAGATTCCCAAAATACTGCATCATTCTCCCTCCCCTTCTTTCTTTGGATGCACCAGAGAATAGTAATAGTAGTGATGATGATGAAGTATGTAATAATGTTACATAACAATAGCGATTCTCAGCCTAAAATGGAGGCAAAAGGAAAAGCTGTTCTTATTTAGAAGGCAGAGCTAAGGCAGACAGGGCAAGCTGTTCCACCTACTAGATGCAAAAGTGAAACCCCAGCTTTCTGTCTAGAAAGAGGGGAATTCAACTCCTTTCCAGCCAGCATCATTTTTAATAACTGAGAGCTATATAAAAATCATACTCATTGTTGCTGTTTGAGAAATGTTACTATCCTCATTATTTTCAGTTATATATTTAAACTACCACAAACTGAAGAAAACTGAAGTATTTCCCAGAAAAGATCATCACAAAAACCAGGCTAGAATAAGTAGTTGTCGAAAGAAGAAAATTATGGCTTACCATTCCTAGCATCCCAAAGGGTGAAACAGTTCCAGGCTATAAAAACAAGAAAGGGACACAAAGTAATTAGACTTTACCTCTCTAGAGTAATCTTGTTTTATCTAGCATAGAGAAGGACAAAGGAACTCAGTACCTTAATTTAAATTAGTATATTCTAGAACTTTAACTATTCTCAAATTGATTATTTCCCAAATTTGTGTTAAAGAGCCAAAATCTATAGAGTTTACTATATGCTTGTCAGTGCTGATGAATTTATGTTGATATAAACAGAACTGAGAATATATAGAATATATTCTCAACTAATTCAATATAAGATGCTGTCTTGGCCATGAAACTATGAGATAAGAGACAAACCTAAATAACCCTTTATTTGGTTTCTAGGAATTGAAATAAGATGGATGTTGATAAGTGTTATCTATTTTGGGGGAAATTTTAGCCAGAAGACTTTAATGTCACATTCCTTGCAGAAGCCTAAAGGTTATTTAAAATCATGTAAGAGAAATTATAAAGGTCATAAATAAATACAAAAAATATGACAATACTTGACAAGAAATCTCCAAAAGGCAAGCCAACTTCATTTAACAACTAGAAATTTTGCCCAGATGAAGTTAAAATATACACACAAAACCTCCAATCAAGCAAAGTTGTGTTAACTTAAATACAATGAAAGTCATGGGCTGAATATCTTGACAGATAAAGAAGAGGCAAATAAAGTAAAATAATAGAAATCCAAAATTAAAATTACAACTATAGAAACATTAATAAATGAGATTTTGTATTTTATCTGCAAAGAAATTGGCTTTTTCTTGTTCTTTTTTCTCTTTAACTGTTCTTTTTATTTATATTTATTTTTACTGTTATCTTTTGTTTTTGTTTTTATCCAACACATTTATTCTATTGATTGTTAGTGTAACTGCATTTTAATCTGACTTTCAATGTTTTAATTTTTGTCTTCCATAAGTGCTAAGTTATCATCTGAGTGTGGCAGGGTAGAAATTTGATTTAATAAAATAAAATAAATAAGCCTTGCCTCAGACCCTTGCTAAATAAACTATTTTGAGAATGTCTATTAATATAGGCATAATCATATTAACCCACTTGCAATCGCTGGGAGTGGTGTAAAGTTTTAATAAATAAGAAAACTGTAAAATCCCTGGTCATAGATTCTCCAAAGGGTAATTGAATAAAAGACAGAAGTTTTTCTGCTTTGCAATTGGATAAAGGAGGAAGCAGAAAGTATAGATCTAATTCGAGGGGGGAGATGAAATGTTCCCAAGTGCTCTGTTATGTGATTGATATGTTTAATTTCTCCATCAGTTATCTTTGATAACAGAAATGAGTTTTAGATAAAACCAATCCCAAGATAATTTCAACCTGTGAGTTACTGAGATTGATCTTCCTAAATTAGAAAGGGTAGGAGTAGCATATATAAGCAAAAGTACCATATATAAGCAAACACAATGTATTACGAAGTAGACAACGACCTTCCAAGTTTCATAGTGCAGCCAATGAAACAACAACTCATTAGTTTTGCTCAAACAAGAGGTAGCCATGTGTTTTGCTAAGGAATGGTTCAGCCTTTGCCCTCAAGTTAAAAAGTAGCAATTTGGGGGGAAACCTTGGTAAGTCACCAATATTTTAATTAGTCATTTCCATTCCCATTTCATATTTGCACAATCCTGTTCTCAGACACACTGAAAGTTACAGGCTCTAAATTAAAATTGTGTTACTGGAATTTAACTACAGCTATTTTCAACTGTTCTTTTTCTATTTCATTTTGGTGTAATTATGTGCTTATATTAATTATTTACATGACTGGAGTGTCACCAAGTGACAAAGTAGAATATAAATTAAAAATTAATTGCATCATTCTGTTTTGATGTTGGGGAGTGCAGTATCCTTCTTTCTCTGGTTATAAATACATAACCAAGACAGAATCCAGACACTTGTCATCAAGCCAAAGCACTAAGTTAAAAATTAAGTTTGATAGAAAAATAAACAGATCTAGCCACAATCCACTGACTTTTGAATTACCTGCATTCTTCGACTAACTTGGCGTGTTCCAGGTACTGTCCCATTGCCAATGCTGAGGAAAGGGCTATATCCAAATCCACCTGAAAGCACACGATTCACATGCTGCTGATGGATGGCAAGAGGATCCCTATGGGGAAGGAAGTTTCACAAGGGAGTTAAACTGCTAAATAATCCATATCAATCCCACAGTCCTGTTTCCTTCTCTTAGAGTAATGGTTCACAAGCTTTTACTTCATATGTCATCAGGCAAAAGCTTCTGAAGAAAATCACCAATGACTTAAGACATCATACAGATAAAAAGACCATTCTAGGTAGTGTCTGAGAAACCATAATTCTTAATTTTTAAAAATTAAAATAAAAAATCTTTCAAGACTTCAGAATCTCAAGATATTTCAGGCAAAGTATCAAAATATTGTGACATTAGGCATTCCCTGAGTTTTGGAACATTTTTAAATTTTGTTTTTGTGATTCTAACAGTGATATTTGCAAAATCCTTGTGGATAACCATTAAGAAAATTATTCTAATCATTTTCTCCTATATAGAAAGGCTAGGATGCTTGACTCACATCATAAACATTGGATCCTCTGGCTCTCCATCTCTCATGAACCGGAACATAATTCCCTCAAATACAGGATGGGCTGTGCAAAAGGGAAACGGGAAACAAATATGAATTTTGTTAACTTTTTAAATCTCTCTTTCCAAGTAGTCTTACTCTACTCATTCTTTTCCAGACTAAATCACATCTTTTACATGCAATAGCAACACATTAGATAGTTATAAATACTAGTCCCTAAACAATATTAAACACTTGATAAATAAACTCCAATAACTACAACACCTGGAACCCAGCTGCTACTTGCTTTCTGTGTAGAGAAACAAACTAAGAAATAGACTTCAAAAACAGTTGAAACTGTTGCCAAGAACCACTCAAGTCGGGTCATCCAACACAAATTATCTTCATGCTAAGTAAACTATCTGAGTCCTCTCTCCTACATTCATGCAAATATTAAGGCCATCAAATGTGAAAGAGAAAATCCTTACACCTTTAATAACTGTGACAATGATGGAGATTCTTTTTCTCACTGCTTCACAACCAGCTATTTCAAAAAATCTCTTCCTCAACTGCTAAAAATGATAAAAGTTTTGTTCTCCTCTTAATTTGACTGCTTTAATATGTTTACAGAAGTAATCATTCAATTTATGTAACAATCTTTTTAACCAAAGACACAATAGCAATGTATCAGGAATTCTGCAGGATTTTATAATCACAGTGACAACACACACACACACACACACACACACACACACACACACATCAAGCAATGCATCAACCCACTCTCTTTCCAGGAGCATTGCCCGAACGCGGTCCTTAAATCCTAATCTCCCACATGTATTCAAATCATCTGGCTCTTTTCTCAGCACAGAGGATGCTCCGCCTTCCTCAACATTCCTCTCCCCAAATTAGAAAGCCTCCTCTCCATGCGTCCCATCACTCCTAAAGTTGACACTAGCTCACCTAACACCACATCTAGCAAATACGATTATTAAGACATGGCATTAATATTAGAGATTACTGGTGACAATAACAAGGTAAAAAAAAAAACCGCCGCTGGTAGAACACAATAATCTCAGCAACCATTTATTACAAAGTACCGCATCAAGAACACTAGCTTGCCCTATATCCTTTATAGGCCGGCCTACCGCATCTTCCGACTTCCTTCTCTCTCCAAACCTTCCTTTCCAAATTCCGGTATAAGCGCCCGCCTCCAGGAAGAATGACCTGGGAGCAGGGATGAGAAACCTGGCCCTTTGTGAGCGCATCCCCAGCTGCTTCTATACTTAAGCAAACCCCCCCCTCCCCTCCCCTCCCAAACCCACGCGAAATTCTCCAGCGCAACTGCTCACCTCTCTGGCCAAATCCTTTCTTACTGCCGTCTCCTGTCTCTTGTTCTCACGGAATTTGCTCCAGCCACGAGCCCTAAAGGAGAAGATTAATGCTGCATCCCTTCCTGCCCCCTTCCCCACCCCACAGTATGTTCTTTGTTGTAACTATGCTGCGTGCGGGAGGGTGGGGGTGGAGGAGAAGAAGAGAGGAGATGGTCCCTTGGCCAGGTCTAGGCTGCCACAGCGCAGCCTCTCACGGCAGCAGGAAAAGCAGGTCAGATTGTTCCACTTTGTCTCCCCTTCCTTTACAAAAATATAAATACTGTTGCAAATCCCGTTTGCAGTAAAAGGATATTTTTCGTTTTCAAAGAAACCCACAAGGCCTAAACAGGATGTGAGGTCAGAAACACCACCCTCATTTATAAGCTCCGCCTTCCATAAATAGAGTTACTAGCCAAATTGCTTGTTGAAAAGCAACGCAGTAATAATTTTTACCATGTCGAGTGGTGGCATCTCTCCGTCGCTCTCTATATGTGTAGAGAGGGGGGTGGGGGGAGAAGGGGAGAGGTTTTGTAAACGTGGGATGGAAGACAAACAGGAATATAACATTTAGTAAGCAATTGAATGGAAAAACAATTATTTTACAGCTCCAAGGAAGTCTTCTAAGCACGCAAAATATCCAGTTATACAATGATAGGATGGTCACACTTCTCACACATTTATGTGCCTGTGCAACAAAGATAAGATTTTACATCAAAATCTTCAGTAGGGCAGACTACTCTGTGTTGCTAGACTACCCTGCAACACTTTCTACAATAATTCAAGCCATGAAACAGAATTTAATCCAAAATTAGGATTGTTCCCAGGACTAAACTATGCAAGTCTGGAGGAGCTTTGCTTGATAATATGCTACTCTTCCCTTTTTCTACTCTTGCACTGCAAAATATGGAGTCCTTACTTAGTGACTGCCTTGTTTAGAGACCATTTTCAGGTAGAACAGTGATGAAAAACTACCCATCCTTGCATTTATGACAGTTGCAAACCTGTAAAGAAAAGGAAAGCTAAAGTAATATAAGCACAGGCATGGTTTCACTTAGCAACTGCTTCACTTAATGACCAAGTTGCTGGTCCCAATTGTGGTTGCTAAACAAGAAGTATCTGCATAAAAGGGAAGCACAGGCCCAGGATGGATTTCTTCAAGGTGCACCTACTCTGAAGTTATTGCTCCCTTGGAATTGCCTGCTGATGCTGCTTTACTAGCTCCAGAGCAGCTCATTTACTTCCCAGGGGGAAAGGCAAAAGAGGAAGAAGCACTCTAGGAAAAGAAGGATTCCCTTGCCAGAAGCCCCAGTTTATGTGGGTTAGGCAAACTTTGAATAGAGCCAGTCCTGTGTAGTAGTTATGGCCTTGGACTAGATTAGATGCAGCCGTGGAAAGTTGCTGAATGACTTTCAGCCAGGCACTCACTTTCAGACCAACCTTCCTCGATTCATTTTTTAAGGAAAAAATGGAAAAATAACTGGTGACCTTGAGCTCTTGTAGGAAAGGCTTGACAGATATTTTATAAATGGAAAATGAAATGTAGTTTGTAGACTTCACATTCCAGCAATATGAGCAGTAGCAACAGAGTTGAAGTCGTTTTGTCAGGACTAACATAACCCCCATCTTCAGCCACAGTTGTTAACACAAAGTATTGCCAAGGAAATGTGTGTGTGTTAAAAGTGTTACAAATTCCTTGGATATAGTTTTAAATTTTACTGTAAAAATTTGTATGCTACTGTTCAGTACTACAGGAATTAAATCCTACTTAGAAAGATTAAGTCATGTCAATGCTGTAGCTATTTTGGGCTACACAATAGTAATTCTGCTAAAATTTCCAGATTGTGTGGGAAGCAATGGTTGCTCTTGAAGGATAAGCCTAAAAACAGAAAAGAAAAAAAAAGGTTGATCAAAATAAACCTAAAGTCTATTCTCAAGAATAGTGTAGATCAGTGGTGGGATTCTACCGGTTGTACCTGATTCAGGTAAACAGGTAGCGGCGGCGGGAGGCTCCATCTACCCACCCGGACATCATCATGGACGCTCTGCGCATGTGCAGAAGGCTTTGTGCATGCACAGAGGTGGCGTGCGCACTCACATTTCTGAATTGGTAGCGAAGGTAAGTGAATACCACTACTGATGAATATACCAATATACTAATATATATATACATATATACACATATATACATATGCATATACATACAGATACACATATATACATACATACACACACACACACACACACACACACATACATACATACATAAAATATTGTAGGTCACTCTATACATTGCTATGGTTAGCAGTAGACCTAATATGTCAATAATCACTTAACTTCGTTATTTAAATACCCTGGAAGATAATACTAGGTTCTTCCCTCACAAAATGACTAGACAATTTCTATCACTTTAGAACATAAAACACAACACTGGCAATATGGCAATGCTGTGTTTTATGTTCTAACAGTGATAGAAATTGTATGATACTCAATTCCCTTCCATTTGAAAGCTGAAAAATTGGGACTAGCCCAATAGATATCCTGAGACTGCAGACTGGGGGTTTCCACCCCTTTAGGCTGACCATATTGCAAGACAGAATAAAAGAACATTAGATTTGTTCCAAGGAAATGGTTGCCAGCAGTCCAGCTTCACCTTCATTCTCACAAATGAGCAGAAAATGCCCTGTTCCTGATTATGGTAGGATACTTGCCAGTACTCATTGAACCTGCAAAACACTTATATGAACAGCAGAGGTCGCTGCATGCTTATGAAATGGTAGCAGCACATATTGTGATCACAGAATATAAGGGGATGCCTAACATTTCAGCCAGTTAGCTGAAAGCTCTCTCCTGCTTTGGAATGGAAGAGGTATCTGAATGTTGAGAAAACTGCTACAAAGTGGAAGACATGGATTTTTAAATAAGATGTAACTTTTACCTAATGTTCACATAGCTAATTGTAACACCAGTAATCTCAAATAGCCAAGTAAAAACATTTATTATTCATTTATTAATATGTTTATAGCCTTCATTTCAGTTAATACTTGCTTCTTGGTTGCAACTCAGAACTTTGCTCTGAAATATTCTTATCTTGCCACAAAAAGGACCATCTTGAGATTCTAGATGGGTGATGGAGTAATCTGACTTGGTAGGGAGGACTGGAAAGTGTGAAGAAGGTACTTTGCCTCTGCTACGTATTTTGGGGTGACCTGCATGGTTTTGCCTAGATTTTATGTTTATCTCAAGCATAGATATATAGGAGAGCTGAATGTTTTGCCTGTAATAGAATTATGTCTTCTCCCTTCTCCCCAGTTTCTTAAGAAAATTACTTTTCTTTTGATCACACTAATGTATATTTTGGAAAATGGGTAACTATACTCACTGCTAATCATTTTGGAAATGGGCAGGATTATGACAGCTATTTTGTAATAGTTTCTATAACTTGCTCTCACAATCCCAAATGTGCTTATTAGAACACAGAAAGGAGATTATAGTGACAGGCCTAAAGCCTATATATAAAAAATGGTGCACTGAAATTATTTGGGATAATTTATTATCGTATTTTTTCTCAGTTTTAAATAACAGTAATACCTATTACTGTTATTTAAAATAAACTGAAGTGATTCCCTATCAACTATTAAACATTAAGCTGAATTTGATTCTACAGCTGCTTTGTAAGTAAATATATTATGAAAGTGTTTCTCAAATGTTCAGTGTAGCATATCTAATCACAAAAGCTACTCAGGGCTTCAGCTAATTAAAACATTGTGCTCAATCAATTAAGTGAATTTTAATTAATTAAATCAACATATTTGCACAAAGCCAATGATATTTCACTTCTGGAAAGCTCATTTTGGGGCCTTTCTGTCTGCCTGGGTATACTGAAAGAAATTCTCCTCACCCATCATCTTTGTCATAAGTAAACCATAACAGGTTTATTAAGACAAGCCAGATGTCTGATGAAATAGGAGCATTACTTGTTTGAAAGCCAAAATAAAGATTTTTTTTTCAAGGAAGAGTATTCATAATTTTGGGGCCTTTGCTGAAAAGGCACTGGGAGATGCCTTAATCAATAAAATCAATGAAGTTCGTTGTTTCTAATGATGAACAGAGTGTGAGTATATGAGAAAGGTGATTCAGAAGATTTTAAAGATAAATACACAATTGAAATCAGAGGTTTTTCTTTTGGGATTGATGGACAGTTAGAAAAAGAATAATGGAACTTATTGTATGCACAAAGATGCAAAGATTTAGCATTACACACAATGGAGGAATGGTTGGTGAAGATGTTGGAAATTGCAAGATCACTAAATTGACTTTTTCGATGAAAAAAAAGACAATATGTGCAAAGCTGGAAAAACCCCTATATAGACTTTTTGTGTAAAACAGAAAACAAAAACCTTGTGAGTTATGGTTTTAATGATTAGATATAATAGATTACAGAAATATGGGATGGAGGTAAACTTATAATTGTGCTTATAACTGCTGCAAAGAAGATTGGAAGCCACTTTGCATTTTTTTGCCTTTATTTACTTTTTTTCCTTTTACTTTTTTCCCTTTCTTGCACTTTTAGCCTTCTCTTTGATTTCTTTTTTGTTTCTTTTTCTTATTCTATATTAGTTATATTAAATTTTATCTTCATTTTTAATGTTTTAAATAAAATTATATAATAAAAAGTAGGTGTGAAAAGTGGGACGAGGAGCAAAAAAGGTAGACTATAGAACAGAATTCCTTCATAATGTAGTTCTAAACTTTAAGATTTAAAAAAATTTATACCTTATATCAATACTTTGTCTGAAAATGAAATAGAAGCCATTATGTTAAAATAAATTTATTGCTGCTTTATCAGAAGCAAACTTTTATCCAAACTATCTTGAAAAGAGTACTGTATAGTATTAAGATATAATCTCATATATATTCATTCATTCATTTTCATAGCTGCCCCATCTCAGCCAAATGACTCTGGTGGCTTACAACTCTAAAACAGTTAAAACCCTGCCGATGTCTATACAATCATATAACCTAATTTCTAAACAATACTTTCATGAAATCCCCAGAAATAACTGGGAATGTATATTGTCTCATGAAGCAATATTTCTAGTCCATCTAAAATACAGGTAGTCCTCAACTTACGACTATAATTGAGCCCAAAATTTATGTTGTTAAGTGAGAAATTTGTTAAGTGAATTTTGCCCCATTTTATGACTTTTTGATATATTTGTTAAGTGAATCACTGCAGTTGTTAAATTAGTAACATGGTTGTTAAGTGAATCTGGTTTCCCCATTGACTTTGCTTGTCAGAAGATCATACATGATTCCGGGACACTGCAACTGTCATAAATGTGAGTCAGTTGTCAAGCATCCAAAACTAAATCCTGTGATCATAGAGATGCTACAATGGTCATAAGTGTGAAATATGGTCATAAGTCACTTTTTTCAGTGCCGTTGTCAGTTCAAATGAACTGTTGTAAGTTGATGAGTATCTGTATGTTTAATATTTTCCTTTTTACAGTATATGGCAGGATGAAACAGCCTCAATTTTAACATTAGTACTGTTTACAGTAGATTTTTTTAAAAAATATCCTAGCTGAACAATATACTTTAGTGCATTTAATGCATTATGCATTATTTATTAGCTGCAGCAGTATATGTACTGCATAATCCATCTTTAAATGTAAAGGTAAAGGTTACCCTCACACATATGTGCTAGTCATTCCCGACTCTAGGGGGTGGTACTCATCTCCGTTTCAAAGCCGAAGAGCCAGCGCTGCCCGAAGACGTCTCCATGGTCATGTGGCTGGCATGACTACACGCCAAAAGCACACAGAACACTGTTACCTTCCCACTAAAGGTGGTCCCTATTTTTCTACTTGCATTTTTAGGTGCTTTTGAACTGCTAGGTTGGCATAAGCTGGGACAAGTAACAGGAGCTCACCCTGTTACGCGGCACTAGGGATTTGAACCACTGAACTGCTGACCTTTCGATTGACAAGCTCAGCATCTTAGCCACTGAGCTACCGTAAATGAGTAAAACCGTAAATGAGTGGCATTTATTCAGAAGTAAATGCCACTAAATTTAAGGAAGTTTACTCTCCCCAAAATAGCATGGCATGCACATAAATTTCCTGAGATTCTTATTTCTGGGATGGAATTTAAAGTGACAAAATAAAAAGAAAAGTAATAAGAACAAAAGGAGCAAGTGGCCAGATATAAGAATATAGGTTTCTTCTGTAGTCTCATAAAAATCAGAATTTTAGCAGGTATAACTTGTATGATATAGTTATTAGAAGTGTAAATTTCCTATTCTCTTTTACATATGACTATCTCATTTGGAATGAGGTGAGGTAAGATGAGAAGGTTGAGTACATTATCCCTTTAAGCTATGAATCCAGACTGTTCTTTCATAAATACTAGCTCTCAAACATCCAGAGCTTAGATAACAGAAATGTAGAATACAGCTCCCTGATATATTTAAAAAGCTCACTGAACTGCTAACTTCATGTAGTTTTCTTTTTCTTTTTAGAAGATAATACTATGACTATTTTTCAGGTATAGAACTGAATTTGTCTATTTGTCATTTGTCAAAATGTTTTGGCTAATATTGGGGCAAGAGGCTGGGTGAAGAAATAATTTAATAGGAAGAAATTTTAAACTCTCATATGTCTGTATTGCTCTTGTTTAAAAACATACTGTATGAACATATTGATTATGGCTATTTAACCTAAAATAATTTCTAAACATTTCTACAGAACATATTAATTTTTTCCAGATTACATTCATCATAATTTCAGTATTCCGCACATATAGAAAAAGTGCTGCTATTATTGGACTTTCATGTCAAAGAGATACATTGTGCTGTCTGTATCCTTTTACCTGCCTTTGCAGTCAATCCATACAAGTTTTCCCCCTAATTGACAACTTCATGGAGTAGGCAGACATGAGTATTAACTGTGTGAAGTTGAGTTCGACTCTAGGACAACTTTATCTTTTTTTGAGATACAGACTTGAAACTCCATACTTTAACAGTTTAATATTCTGTCTGAACGTTCATAAATTTCTATTGCTACAAAAACTTTTCAATGCAATATATTTTCTGATATTAGAAGCCTTCTCTTCTATCAAAACTCCAGACTCTAACTGGAGTTAGACCTGATTGATTGGGATAATGCTAATCTAATTCTACTGGATTTTCTTCAAAAATATTTTAGAAGTAGCTACTGTACTATAATAGAACATTTAACATATGGTTGCTAGATTATTTGGGACAAATTGGAAGAATTCGGTATTATTGGTGTACTGCTATTTTAAAAGAAGAAAAGGAGAGTTTCTTTCCTTGTCAGCTCAGCCCTCTGGCTTTGTTCAATTTTGGGGCCCTTCAACAAGACTTATCCTCTGCCCAAAGGAGTTCCCTATTTCACCAACCGTGCTAATGCCCTTCCAGGAGTGCCAGCAGGATTGAGTCTACTTTATCTATTCTTTATCTTGCCTCTGCATTTTCAGCAGATGAAATACAAGACATACATAGTAAAACTGATCAACATAAGACCTGGGCTGGATCAGGCAAAAAGACTAGCATACAGTGTCACAAGTTTCTGATCAAAGCCATTAAGAAAGCTCATAAACCCTACCAGGAATACAATAGCCTACCCACCACTTAGCAGTTGGTATTTAAGTATGTTGCTTTTGATTCAGAAGATAGTCAACAACCATCAAGACACACAACCATTCACAGTCCAGTCATAAATTCTCCAACTGGATATCATATTAGGCAGCAAGTGGCTAGGCCACTTCCCTCAGTTTGCATATCTTAACGATTTGGGAAAGGAAATAACCAAACCAAGCTGTCTAGTGCATTCCATGCTCAGGAATGACATCAAGGAGGCCCTGGCTGAGCTGGTTTCCCTTTTTTTTTTTTAAAAAAAATTGATTTATATGCCGCCCTTCTCCGGAGACTCAGGACGGCTTACAATGCGCTAAGCAATAGCCTTCATACTTTTGTATATTTATACAAAGTCAGCTTATTGCCCCCACAAACTGGGTCCTCAATTTACCTACCTTAGAAAGGATGGAAGGCTGAGTCAACCTTGAGCCTTGGTGAGATTCGAACCTGCAATAATTGCAGGCAGCTGATGTTAATAACAGGGTGCTTTAGACCACTGTACTATCCAAGGCTCTTTTTTCATATCTGCCATTCAAAGTTATAAGCTTGATGAAGGAGATTTCTATATGGAAAAGATCCTGAGGAAAAACGTTTCTCCTGGCCCTTCTCCATGAAAAATATTGTTCTGGGTTAAATAATATCACAGATTGATGTAAATGAAGGTCCTCTGATGACATTTGCCTGACAGGTCAGTGGGAGGCCAGCTTTGACCAACTCTAGTTCCTCAATCTTGATATAAAGCTATAAATCTGTTATGGATTGCACCAGTAGAGGCTAAACCAATTTCGTTGTATACATGATGTACAATGACAATAAAGGCTATTATTAGTATTAAATGGTTTGGATAAGAATTGGGCTTTGCATAAAGCAAACCAGGGATACAAGCTTGGTGAAAGCACTTAATTGCCATGACCTAGTCAGTTTTGATTCAGATGACATATTTTTTACTGCCAGGAGTGTAGAAGACCTCTAAGATCTCTTCTAACTCTGTTATACTGTTACATGTTTGAGATGTGTGGCTATAGAAATGGAATAAATAAATAAAGTACATCGTAACATGGTTCAGCTACTCTGTGAACTAGGCCTGTTGTGTTGACTTAATTTTTGTGAGAGCCCAGTCTCTGAAACATTCAATAAACTGATTAATAAACCGTGGATTGTAGTAAGGGTGGGCAATAAACCAAGGGTGGCTTATAAACCAAGAATTGTACCAAGGAGGCAACTTCATGCAGAAATAGCTTGGATGGCTACAGGTTACCTACCTCGTGTAATTAAATTCACCAACTATAGAAACTGGAGTCACATAACGTCATAATGTGGCTTGTTTGTTCAGGCTTAACATGATGTGTAAACCCATTCCCAGATAACTGTAAAGCCGTGGATTGTAGTAAGGGTGGGCAAACTGTGCCCTCAAGGCCATTTGTGGGCTGATTGCCCAGCCCTTTGATATAATTTTGAGGTGTCCAATGCAAATTGCTAGTTTGAAGGAGGTGCTACAGTATCTTAAATCTTCTGATTTACATGGAGTTACATAGAGTTAACATTTACAAACAATCTCAGAACCTCTTTGTATAGGGCTAGGAACTCTTGCTAAGCAACTTGTTTCAGACTGAAGTTTCCTTGGAGTGGATATGGATGCCTAGTGCAATGCATCCGTGATTTGCCATTGCTTTTTTCCTGAGATTTGGATTTCCTTGTTCAGTTTCCTAGATCAAATAGGAGCCAATGTTTGCCACTTTTTTTGTTTAAATCATGAAAAATAACATTTAGGACACTTTCACCTAGCAAAGGATAAGAGGTTTTAACAGGGTTTGACCTGCACAGAATTTGATGGCCAGCCTGCTGTATTTTTAAATGCTATGTTTAATAAAGAGGATAAATCTTGTATATACACGAAATAATACATCTAGGTGTTATTTTGAAGCTTTATTTTTCCTATTGTGTGGACACGTGGGCCAGCTAGCTTTAAACACATTCTGAAACAATTTCCCCACCCTAAATGTCCGTCCTGAAATACCTCACCCCATCGTTTTCGAGAGGGGAAACCCACTTTCCGGTTACCACGGAAACCGTCGCCCAATATTCCTTTCTCTCCCCTCCCCCATGGCCTCATTCCCATTCCCTCCATTTCTTCCACAGTAAAGCTTTCCCCCCAACAGCCAATAAAAAGCCTGTTACTAAGCCTCCTGCTCATTTAAATAACCCAATCATATGTCGACCTTGCTTTCTCCTTATAAGGGGAGTGAAACGCGGCGTGTCCTTCTAACACCACGTGGATTCCCGTTAAGAGCGCGGGAAAAAGTGTTCCCCTCCCCTCCCCCCCAACTCAGTACTCTCGCGCGCCCAAGTGAATAAGCTCCGCCTCCTTGGCTAGAGGAGGACCCTGGGAAGAAGGTTCTGCGAGCCCGGGAATTCGTTGAGAGCGAGAGCGGGCTGAACGTGGAGGGAGGCGTTTGCAACGCTGAGAGAGAGAGAGAGAGAGAGTGACAGACAGCTGGAGTGGAAAATTACAAGGATGAGAAGGCGCAAGATGGAGGCTTTGTGTTCTCAGCTTTGTAGCCTTTTCTACGCAGCTCGTGTCGCCATGTTGTTCGCTGGGTGTATAGCTGGTTTACCTCGCAAACAAGCACTTGCGATTTCGACGATGCATTCTTTTTTCGTTCGACAACCATAAAAACGTCCCAAGATGCATATTGTTATTTTCGTTCATGCAACTTAAAACGGTGACCACAAAGTATGCAAGGCTGTCAAGTTCTCCAGCAAACTAAGTGAGGAGGGGAAAAAATAACGCTAAGCAAACGCTGATCTGATTCTTTTAAACGTTCCCGATAAATAAGATTTTCTTCCTTATGGTATCTCAATGTGTGACATCACAGTTCAAGATCATTTTGAGCATGGACAATCTGGGTCGATTCAAAGTCTGAATGCTATTGTGGAGAAGCTCTCCCCCCTTTCCCAAAGTCGTGATGAGATTTAGACTGCCAACTATTTCTTTTCTGCAGGACTTGCTTATTAAAAACATTTTAACTGCAGCAGGAAATGGAATTGGAAGGAGTTCTGTGAGTCCCTGAGGAGTTTCTGTGTGGTTTGGCTAGTGCTTCATAAGATGTCTGAAGGTGCCATTGTTCCTGCAGAGACCTTTCTCATTCAGTGACAAATTAGTTGCCCTGACTTTTAAGATTTTAAAATGACTTAGTGTTAAAAGGGGGAGCCTAGCGTGCTGCAAAGCAAAGCAGTATCCTCCTGTACAATCTTCATTTTGAAGAATGGTTGTGGGCCCAATATACAAAGTTAGCAATTAAAAATGGAAGGTGCTGTAGACCAGTGCCTTATTTCAAGCACCCTCATCTTTCCCAAAAGCTAGAGGGTGACTTTTTGGTAAATCAGTGTTTTCTTATTGTTTCTTAGGGCATCATGATAAGAAATAAACTATTTCCAGGAAACTATATCGTAAGACCACCACTAACCTATTTCAAAAATTCCAAAATAAGCCCACCAATTGAATTCTTGGAGATCTTGTAGTCATTGTGATGAAAAGACAATTGAATGCTTAATTTATAGGATTGGTAAATGACCAAAGTAAATTTTCATGAGAATTAACTATGGTAAAATAAGTGAATAGTAAGCTGGAATGTAAGTGGTGGAAGATTCAAGTGAAAGACTAAATACAAGAAAGACCATGTGCATTGTATTGGAACAATATGTAAAATCATAGCACTCCCCTCCCTCTAGTATTTCCAGAGTGCCATTCACTAATTCAAAAAGAGCCTTGGATAGTACAGTGGTCTAAAGCCCTGTTATTAACATCAGCTGCCTGCAATTATTGCAGGTTCGAATCTCACCAAGGCTCAAGGTTGACTCAGCCTTCCATCCTTTCTAAGGTAGGTAAATTGAGGACCCAGTTTGTGGGGGCAATAAGTTGACTTTGTATAAATATACAAAAGTATGAAGGCTATTGCTTAGCGCATTGTAAGCCGCCCTGAGTCTCCGGAGAAGGGCGGCATATAAATCAAATTAAAAAAAAAAATTCAATAATTTGGTCTGAGAATATGGAACTCACTTGTTGAAATATGCTCATTTGTATTAATCATACTTATTGTAACTTCAAATAATCCAACATTTAATCTTGTCTGTTACTGAAGGATAGCAAGAGTTCTAGAAAGGTATAGTGTACTGTAACACCTAGTTGCTGAACCATTGAAGTTTATTCAATTTCATTGTACGTGTGGATTGGCAATAAAGGTTTGATTTGTGGCACTTAATGTAAGAGAGAACAAAGACTTGCGACAAAAGTCAAAGATAATTTAAAAAGTTTCTTCCAACATATAAATAACAAGAAAAAAGTCAAGGAAACAGTTGGTCCACTAAAAAGAGAAGATGGCAAAGAAGTAACAGGCAACAAAGAAAAAGAGCTGCTTAACTCATTCTTTGCATCGGTCTCCACACAAAAAGAAACTAGCCCAACCTACCAAAAACAACTGCAAAAGACAGACTAGAAATAAAAGTTAAAATAAGCAAAAAAAAATTAGTAAGATAACACCTGTCTGATCTTGACAAATACAAATCACCAGGACCTGATGGATTATATCCCAGAGTTCTAAAGGAGCTGGCAGATGTCATTTCAGAACTACTGTACCACATCTTCCAAAAATCCTGGAGCACCAGGGAACTACCAGAGGATTGGAAAAGAGCTGATGTGGTTCCCATCTTCAAAAAGAGAAAAAAACAGATCCAATAAACTACAGACCAATCAGCCTAACATCAATACCCAGGAAGATACTGGAAAAGATAATAAAGGATCTGCCAACATTTAGAAACGAGTAAAGTAATAACTAGAAGTCAGCATGGGTTTGTTAAAAACAGATTATGCCAAACCAATCTTATTTCATTCTTCAACATAGTGATTAAATTAGACCAGCAAAATACTGTGGACATAATATACCTAGACTTCAGCAAGGCATTCGACAAAGTAGACCACAACCTACTTCTTGGTAAGTTAGAAAAAAGTGGGATAAATAGCATCACCACCAGATGGATTTGTAACTGGCTGACAAACTGTACAAGAAGAGATTGGACTGCCGTTTGTCAGAAATGATGTAGGGTCGCCTGCTTGGGTGGGGGGGGGGGGTTGGACTAGATGACCTACAAGGTCCCTTCCAACTCTGTTAATCTAAATGGGAGGGTTTGTCTCTATTTTAAAGGCCTGTTTAAATATTTTTTATTGGTTTTCTCAATTCCAGTAGGTTTAGAATTAAATATGTGTGGTATGTTTAGCCATGCATGGGAAAAGCAACACAAAAAATTGGAGGGTTAGGATTTGTTTTGTGATAGATTTCAGGAGGAAACTATCAATAACAAGTAAACTCTCCTCCCCAACTATGGCTAAAAGAGAACTACAATGAGGATGATTCCAAGTAGGCCTCTTGGTAGCAGCACCCAATAGTAATCTCTGGAAGCAAGGAATGGGAGTGGAATAGGCAAAACGACACCCCTCCCTTAGCCTTTACTTTCTTTAACTTACCCCACATTATTTAACTGTTGCAGAATAAGGCATCAGATGTTAACATCTGAGGGACTAGTGGGTAGCACCTTGATGCAATTTTTGTTATGCTCAGAGACCATCTTGTATAAATGGCCTATGTTGAAACTAAATGAGACAGCTGTTTTTCTTGAACTTTTTACTGAGGTTTATATCATCAGCTTTGTTACTATTCTGGTTAGACTGTCCAAGTTGGGAAATAAGCATCACATTGAGAGGGTTATACTATCTGGATGTCCACTTCAAGAAGATGGTGCTGGAGAAACCATCAGCCTCATAATACTTGCAATATTGAATCTCCTATGCTGTGTTTTATCACTCATGCTTCTAATTGTTGGATGAGGTTACCAGTTATTTTTGAAATGGTGGAAAGCCCTGAACTGATGCTTGAGCTCAGTAAACTGAAATGGAGTTTAGAAAAAACAAATGCTTGGTGGCTTCTATATGTAGGTTGGTGTCTCTGATTTTTTGGGATGAGGTTATGTTCTCTTCACTTTAGTGTGCTTCTAGATCCAGTTGATTCCTGGAGATACATATGCCTTTCATGGCACCATATGCCCTAAACAAGCTTTCCAAGTGATGGATCAACTATATTCTGATCCAAGTTATCCATGCATTGATCTAGGCTGCAAATTCAGAAAGTTTGTCATAACTAGGGAGCACTAAATTGAGGGGATGGAGATGCTGACCTTTTTTCTTAAAAAAAGGAACTTGAGAAACAAGGATATGCGTACAATGAAGATACATGAAGGTGATGTGGCAAATACCACTAAATCTCTTTAAAAAGATATCACTAAAACCCTATTTCTGAGTCTGAAAATATTAATTGCAGACGTGGTTGGAAGGATGCTGCAAAATGTAGATGAAAAACCTGTCTGTTTAAAGGTAAATCACTTTAAGGCTATTTTATATCTTAGGTTTTGGAACTCCATTTTTCCTCTGTATAACATATTTATGTTGATTGTGAATTGGATATAGCTAATTATGTAAAGCAGCATATAAACTAAAAACCTGAACAGATTTCTAATTCTGTGGGATTCTACTTGGTTTAACTAAGCCTTTTATTTTTCAGCAGGGCACTGGATTTTTAAAATCACTTATCAAAGGGGTTGATGTGGTACTTCTTTTGTCACTTGAACAGAGGCTCCTTAATCTTTCATACTGTTCTTTTTTCTTATAATCATATCACCTATTTACTTTTTGTACATTTATAACTATTCCTCTTTTTATTGTATTAGTTTGAAAGCTGGTGGCCCTGGGGCCTGTTTCATCTCCTTTAGGCCTGTGGCATAGTTGGCACTACTTTGGTTTATTTCCCCAATAGCAGTCCTGTATGCCAATGATGTTGGCATTGAAGGGGGAGAAAATAGGCTAGCACTAGCCTTATACTATTGAAATGTATGCCATGTCTCAAGTGGGGAAGAGATATTACATCTTTTGGAAAATGGTAGTCATATTTTTACTATTCTAGGAGAAACTGCAGTAAACCTACATATCCAGAATTGTGCCAGCAACCATACCCATATCCTGCTCCTATAAAGAAGTACCAGCAAAACCACAGGAGCCAGGAAAAGGTACCCTTACTTCTCCATTACTGTAACAGTAAAAAACACCTACTTTGTGACCCCCGACCTCCAGTGGCACAACAAGCAACAACAACATTGCTATCAATTTAGGCTACAGTGTAATGACAGGTTCAAGTCCTCTTATGCTATTTGCAACTGCTTTTTTGGGGAGGGAGGAACATTTTCACCTGTCATGGAGTACAGGTGCACAGCAGAAGCTACATGTAAAAGAGCCAAGAAGATTCCACTTTTTTTTTTCTTTTTTGGCTGCAGGACAAAATGGAACACAAAATAGAGTGGAGATGGAATTTTGTAGCTACCAAAGATCAACCTGTGTAAACAGAATAAAAAGTGAAGATAAAAAACAATAGTATGAGGAATGAATACTATTTAGCTTTAGATGGATATGGGCACTAATTGTGAGGGAGAAATGGTGCAATCTGAATATTTAGTTACAACTGGAACTCTTCTGCGTTTTATACTTAGCTGATTCTGCACAAATCTTCAATTTAGGTTTGCAAAGCAGTAGTGTTAATTAGTTTTTGATTAGTAATGACAATGTGCCCCCCTATGTTGGAGACAGAATATACTGTGTAAAGGATACAGCTTCCTACTGCTTGGTGTATTGGGGAATGTTAAAATAACTCCCGAGAACCACCAGTATTAACGTAATATAAAAGGTAATGTAAAATAATCATACTTTGTAGTTTTGTTTTATCTTTCTTGCTTTCCTGTGTGAAGGTATTGGAGTAGTGATTGATATTATGTTTCAAGTTTCAGAGCAGAATATCTCTTTAAGGAGAAGCACTAAATAAGAAAAACAACAATAAACATCAAGTTTCCATGTGTATTGTACAAAATGCCATTTCTTCATATATCCTTTTAAGAGTATAACAAAATGAGCCATTTCATATATCTTGTATTTAAGTTGTGTTTATATTTAGTTATCTTATTAAATTTGTTATTACTGCCCACTGCAGTAAGAGTCTAGGCAGCTTACAAAATCAAATACACAGTTAAAAACATAAAATGAGACAGGCGAAACCAGAAACAATGATACACAATAAAAACACAACAGGGGATCTGCAAAGACATTGACCCCCTGCCCTGGGAGCAGAGCCAGGTTTTATTTTTTAAATAGTGAATTCAATGAAGGGGGTGGAAAAGTTGAACATGGGTGCATTTTTATTAAGAGGAAGTTGATGCACCCCAGGAGACTAGGTGGCATCTGTATCTCTGTGGGCAGGGGTGAAATGCTACTGGTTTGGCCCGCTTTGGGCAAACCGGTAGCGGACATGTGGCGTGCTTTGCCGAACTGGTAGTGACCGCTGGCTGGCCATGCCCCCAAACCGGTCCCAGTAGCTGCTTGCTCACCCCGCCCCATTTCTGAAAAGGCAGAGCCCCTCCCCAGGGCAAGAAGGGAGGGAGATGCTGGAGAATAGGCCGCCTTCCACCTGTGCCTCCTGTGCTGGCTCCGCGGGGCTTGGGACTTCAAAGCAGTTCACTAGATTTCCACCCGGTCACTTGCCTGCTGGCGCCACTCCAGGAACACGGCCCGCGGAGTCCAGTTCTCCGGGGGAAGGAGGCTTAGCTGTGGTGCCACTTCCCAGCAGCGAAGAAGCGGAACGAGAGGGGCAGAAGCCGCTGGTGGCTGGTGGGGCAGCAACCCCCCATGTGGGGAGAGGGCCAGGCCCGGTCACACCACTGCAGAGTCCACAGCACTTTCCCTTCGGCCGTTCACTTTCATTTCGTGGCAGGAAAAGGAAGAAAGCAAATGGCAGTGCTCCAGGAGGGCAGGTGGGCTGCAGACGTCCCGGGACGCCGTTCAAAAGCGAATGGCGCTGGGGTTGCTTTGGGAGGTTGCTTCAGGCAGGTGGACGTCTGCAGCCAGGTGGGGAGGGAGGGTGGTGAGAGCGGTGGTGGCAGCCCCTTCCACACGCAACACATGGAGGCAGCAGGCAAGGGAGCGCCAAGATGAAGGGCTATCTGCACTGGCCCGCCCGGATAAACACCGCTGCCCAGGCCAAAGGGAAAGCACCATGGGCTCTGCAGTGGCGCGGCTGGGCCTGTCCCTCTTCCCATGCAGGGGGCTGTTGCCCCACTGGCCAGCGGCAGCTTCAGCCTCTCGCTCCACTTGGCTGTCAGTGGCTGGGTGGGAATCCAGTAGGCTGCTTCAGAGCCCCAAGCCTCACGGAGCCGGCACGGGAGGCAGGGAGGAAGGCGGCCTTTTCTGCAGCATCCCCCTCCCCTGTTTGGATCACCCTGCAGGGAGAGGTGCTCTGCCTTTGCAGAAACAGGACGGGCAGTTTGTATGGAGGATTGCTGGGGGGGATGCACGGCTCTCCAGGATGGAGAGCAGGGCAAGAGAAGGCTCCGAGGTTTGCTTGGGCAGTCGAGCCAGATGGTGGAGGGAAACTCAAGTGTTGGGGGCTTCAGAAGGGCAGAATGTGCTTCAGAATGTGCAGCTCCTGGCTCTTAACAGTTAGTGACATCAAGTTGGCCATTCTCACCTGGTCACATGACCACCAAGCCACGCCCACAGAACCGGTAGCAAAACATTTTAGATTTCACCACTGTCTGTGGGGATACCATTTCAGAAGATGGCAGTAACAGAGAAAGCACACTTCCTTAGTATAAGGGATTTGGAGGGCACCCACTCTGCCCACATGTACCTGGATGGGTAGAAACAATTGGAAATACATGGTCCCTCTGTTAACCAGGCCCTATGCCATAAATGACTTTATCAGTAATCTTGAATTGTACCTGGAACCCCACAGGCAACCAATGCAGCTCGTATAGCAGCAACGATACATGGACATAGAAGTGTCCATTACCGCTTATGCCAATGCATTTTGCACCTGCTGTAACTTCCATATGGTCTTTGACAGTAGCCCATATAGAGCACATTGCAATAGTCGCATTGTAAGATGACCAGGCCATGAGTGCCCATCTGAAAGGCTTCCTGGTTGAGAAAGCATAACTGGCATACAAGATGAAAATCTGCAAAGATATTTTTTTTCCTTTGCCACAGCTGCCATCTGCACGTTGAGCAGTAACTGAGTGCTGTGCAAGAGGGCCCCAAATTGTGCATCCCCTAAATGGGGAAATGCAATGCCATCCAGTCTGGTGGTAAAAACATCCCCAATCCACTGGGGGAGGGGAGAAAACAAAAACCTACTCAGTCTTGCAGGATTGAGCTGGAGTCTATTCCTCCCTATCCATACCAGAACAGCTTCCAAACACTGAGTTGGTACAGTTTCACTTGCATGCCAGTGTATGACCTCACTCGTGTAATGTGGCAGTGCCATGATTGAGTATTGAATTACATCATATCCTGAGCTGTATACGCAGGGCAGTTATTAACTGGATGGCAGATAGATTTTAATATGTTTTGCTATGGAAGATAATGGAAAATAATTATTTCTGCTGAAGCGAGGTCTGCTAGAAAGTGTCAGGATTGGATTATGGCCTGGGAATTCTAGGATGTAGCATCCATATTCTGCTTTCCCTCTGTTCTCATGATTAATCCCATTTTAGTTATTCTATTAGTGAAAGAGTAATTTTTTAGGGCATTTCTTTAATTTTAATTAATGGGGCGGGGGGCTGCCAAACCATAAAATTTTCACTGGCACAAATGGAAAACAACTAAATTGTATGCAGATACCACTTCTTTGGATATTTATGTTTGTATGAGTTTGTGTACTATATGGATGTATGCTACAAATACATTGTAAGTAAAAACAGTTGAAATGCAATCCTAGGTAAGCAATCCTACACATGCTATGAAACTTACCTTGACCAAAGGAACATACTTCCAGAAAAGTGCTTAGGATTGCAAGACTCCAGAATAGGAACCGTTATGGCAAGGTGAATCTTGCTTTATCTTTCTCTTAAAGGAATATGCTACAGACAAACAAGAATTTGAATTCAGACAGTTGCGAAACTTGAACTCATTAAATTGAACAACTCCTGGAAAAGGCCTCCGGCATTTTGAAGCAAGAAAGAGAGAATGTGCCTGATCCCTTGTCAGAGATACAAAGGACTAGATAAGCAACAATAGTAGAGGAGACCTAGTGATGCTCAGCACCATTAACTAAATCTGGCATGTCGCCATTTACCATGGCATGTTCATTTTGGGATAGAAATAGCCTGGATCCACCTATCTGTACCTAATAACTTCCAGATTATAAACTACTGTACTATAATAAATTACATTTAAAGTTGTCTTTGAAGACAATTTAAAAATTGCCTTGTAAATTGAAAACAAAACCACGTGCTGGTTAACCGGGACTGAATTTGATTATGCTTTGCCAAAAGTACATGCTCCAGATTATCAAGGCTCAGTCCCAAAGATAAGCCTAAAAGGATATGTGATGGAATGCTAACTTTCATGTTTTTCAGTCCATATATCATCTAGAATACAAAGAGTGGATGGAGAGAAAAAGACTATTTCAGATCTCCACAAATTTCCATTTTTCTCTACGAACTCAAACTTTTTCATTTTCAAGAAATATTTCACCTATTTGGGATGTGTGCAGTCCACAAAGATACTGCATTGAATTGGGGCAAACATCCTCAATCAAGTTCATTCCATACCAACCTATTAGTTATTTAGTTGCTATATTTTCCACTGTTTTATAGGACAGTTGTACAGCAAAGCATTATTTAAAACTAAGGAAAAAGCACTAAAACAAGATTCAGGGAAGAGAATGTTTCACATTTGGAATATGGCTGTCAAGTAGACCAGTGTTTCTCAAGCTTGGCAGTGGACTTCAACTCCCAGAATTCCTCAGCCAGCTTTGGGAGTTGGTCCACACATCTTCAAGCTGCCAAGCTTGAGAAATATTGAAGTAGACCTTTATGATTTGGCTGCTATTTTCTAATTTGTCCAAAGCTGATATGTGGAAATTATGGGCTGACGATGATTAATGAATGATATGGCTTTTGGATACTTAATAAAGCCATCCTTCTTAGATATTGTGGACTGGTTAGGGTCTGTTGATGTACAAATAGAAGAGTAGGAACTTTGCTTCTTTGTCCCCAGAAACATTGAAGACAACTGTCTAGTCCAGAGGTGGTTACTCAGATTATGATACTATTTATGATGTAATTTTTATACTCGATTGTTCTTTGGTTTAAATCGGTTTAAAGTGGTTATATCCTCTGGTTGCATACAAACGATTAGGCAGGATTGGCACTTAAATTTTTAATCCATGTGACAGGTGACAAGTATGGCCGAAGTAAAGAATCCATGCATGTGGACTGTCTCTTGAAGCCTTCACAGCACTCCAAGCACACATACAAGGTTACTTAACGCTGGTGCTTTGGCAAATGTGAATGTAATGTTTTGATACTGGCAGAATCAATCCTTGTGCAACACCAGTCCTCTCTGAGCATATGCAGAGAGCTGCCGAGTGACATTATACAGCGCACAGCTGTAAAGTGGCAATATCTGGAAATGTTGCCACTGCAATAGGAACCCGGCGTTCTTGCCGGGACACAATCCTGCCGCATGTTTTGTCACAATCAAGAATGGCAGACAGAATGGAGAGGGGGAAAAAAGAACTGCGATTATTCGTGATCGTTGGGTGGAAAGCAAAAAATAGGCGTTTGGTTAATCTGGAATAAATAACGCGGCGTAGTACAAAGGGCGTGTGCGATCGTCTGTAGGCGGTGCAGGCGAAAGAAAGGGCAAACAAAGGAACAGAGGACAAAGCATACACGGCAGCGTCCCCAAGGGCACGAGCTCAGGTTCATGGCTTTCGGTGCAGCCCTGGACGGCATAATCTCCTTTAACCCGTCCGATAGATAATTATTTGCAAAGCTATCTTCGTTGGTTTTGCAAAACGCAGCGCTGCCGCTTCGCGAGCCGTTCTTTCCCGCTTGCCACTCGCTCCTTTCCCCTCTGCCTCTAATCTCTCCCCTCCCTCCCCGCAGGCCCCTCCCTCCCCGCTCTCTCGTCACCGAGCCCTTTTTCTGGCACTGCCTTGTCGCGGGAGAGAAGGATTTTGTTCCTGGCGCTTGGGAGCAGAGCGGCGGCAGCTGGCAGGTCCCTGCTTCGAAGCTGCATCTCGTCTGCCTCGCCTTATTCTCGCTGCTGCCAGGATGTCAGAGAAGTCCGCCGACGAGGCTCCGGTGGAGCTCGGAGCCAAGGTGAGACGCTCAGATCGAGCCGGTGGCTACGCGCGGGACCTGGGAGCCCCCGGTCTTCCAAGCTCGGTCCATTCCGAAATGACCGCGGCGTGCCAAGACTCTTTCGGAAAGGCAGCTGCGGAGGAGGGGAAGAAAGAAGCGCTCGCCTTGCCTCCTTTCCCGCCGCCAGCCTCCTCCCGGGTCCGATTCTCCTGCCCGCTCCCTTCTCCCTCCCTCGTCCTCCTTGCGCCCCGCGCGCGCTTCCTTTTTTGTTTCCTTGGAAATGAGCAGCTCCTGGCTGGAGACGGGGGTCGAGAAAAGCTCCGGGCGCGCTGAGGCGGTGTGTGGGCTTCGGTCCTTCCAACAACACCCCCCCCCCCAGGAGCGCCCTCCTCTCGGTGCCATTAACCCCAAGCGCCCTTGGCTCCTTATTTATTTATTTTTGCCAAAGGTCCTTTGCCTTTGGAAACTGGCGGCGGTAAAGGCAGACGCCACGATTCCGCCGAGATAAATCGTTCTTCTTTTGAAAAGCCCCGACAGGCAACAATGGTGAGGGGGGCTTCAGTCTTCAAAAGCCCGCGCTCTCCTGGGCTCAGCGCTCGAAAGGTGCGCGGCTTGGAAAGGAGGAGGCCGATCCTCCCACCGGGGTGCTTTGGAGGGCAGAGGAGGCTAAACCGCTTCGCTTGTATTAGGAAGAAAGCCGCAAGGCGGAGGAGCGCAACACAAAGCCAGGAAAAAAATGGAAGGCAATTAAAGGGCGGGGGTGCGCGCGGGCTCGCGCTTGCCTGCCAGGTTGCCAGCATATGCGTCCTTCCCGTCGCCAGCTCAGTCTCTGGTCTCCGGAGGCATCAGATTTTAGGTATTGGCGGCTTCAGCGGTTCGACCGTTACTCTGTACATCTGTTCCGGAAGCAGCGGGTGTTACTGGCGTTCAACGGAGCAGAAAATGGGTTACCGGCCTTATTGTGTTCTTGTGGGGTATGGTCCCCAAAGGATAAGACAAAACATCCCTCAGAAAAATCGCATGGGTCTTTCTGGGGTGGGGGTGAGATAGATAATATGAGACAGCAGGGTTCCCCCCCCCCACACCTTTTAATTTACATTCCATCAACTAGTTTATGAATAAGACCCGTTTGAAATTAAGTGAAGAGGAGGTGAAGAGAAGTAAAAATAGTCAAATGTTAGTCACAATATTAGGCACAGGAGTCTTGTCACTAAGCACTTCCATATGGAATGAAACACAGAGGCTTTCCAGATGCAAAATCCCCAATGTTTGTTTGGAAGTAAACTGGAATCCAATGAGACTGCTGTTCACTTCCCTTGTGCCTTTATAGAGAAGGGCAAACAATGGCACAGGATACTTTTCCTGTTGGAAAACGGGGAGATAAATGGAAAACGGAGACAAACGGCAAACAGCTCATGTTCCAGAGCTGAAGCTTGCACAATGTTTTTTTTTAACCAGTTGAGAAGGAAAAGAAATAATTAATTGAAACAATCCTAAGAGCAGCCAGGGACATGGGGATAAAGGTTAAACATTGCAGAGGACTCAGCCTTGCTTCTGCTTTGGCTTTGCTGTCATGAAAACCAAAGAGAACTGGAACTTGGCTGAATAATTTTCCATATAGGGTAAGGCAGTGTTTTTGTAGCCCAGAACTATATGCTTAATTCTGTGCAACAGTTTTAGAAGGGAGACTGCTTAGTGATCTTCTGTGTTGTTTGTTGTACCCAATTTAACAGCGCCCTTCAGAGATGAATTGATCTGAACAGTTATTTGCTATTTTATAACTGGATGATGCCTATTCTGTGCTTCATGTCTAGTCTTTCATCCTGCACTGAGGGCCTTTAAGTTTTAAGGCCATTGTGCACTATAACTTTGGACACAGGCCATCCTTGTGGGAATTCAGAAAGCTACTCTAAATAGCAGGATAGTGGGTACAGTGAAAAGGTAGTTGTTTTGCAGAGAAAATCCAGAACTGGGTCCATTATGAAGACCCCCTGGGTTTTTGGAAGAAGAAGATAATGTGGAACTTTCATTTGAGGACTGGATGTATTGAATAAAGCTGTTTGGAGGGAGAGCTGCAGATTTGGATGCTATGGGTCTGTTACCCAAACGATCAATTCAGGTGAGATTAGCATGTAACTAGGCCAGAGTAGGCTCCCCTGTGGCTGGCAGGCATCAGAAATATTATGTCTTCAAAAATAACACAATGCCCTCTAGTGGAAAATGACAGCTTGGAACCTTTCTCATATAGGATACCTTATACCATTTTGTCGCCGCCCCCCCCCACCTTTCAATCTTACACTGACACTTGTCTACGCCATAATTTTAGTTGTAGTTGCATTAAAGAGAATGTGATTTATTGTTTAGCTGGCCCTTGGAGGAAGTGATGTAGAATTCAGGGTTTTTTTTAAAGATTTCTTTTCTATAAATTCTCAATACAAAAAACAAAAACAAATTGTAGAATATTCATGGGACATATTTACTGCCTTCCATCTGTATCTCTCTCCCTCCCTCCCTCCCTCCGTGTGTGTTGTCTATGTGTCTGTGTATCTTAAATTTATATCCTGCCCATCTGATGGAATGACTCTGAGAGGCATACAAAAAACAATGGCAAGATAAATAACAGTTAAAATCAATAAGAATGAAATAGAGACTAAAAAAAAAAACAACGGGACAGATGGCTTGGGGGTGGGGTCTTCTCTCTTATCCTGCTAAGCACCTTTATCCTGCCTTTATTGTTATAGATAACTCAAGATGGCAAACATACCTAATACTCCTCCCTCCTCCTACTTTCCACAACAACAACAACAAACCTGTGAAGTGGGTTGGGCTGAGAGAGACACTGGGCCAAAGTCATCTAGCTGGCTTTCATGCTAAGGCAGGACTAGTACTCACATTAAACTAACCATTAAACTAAGGTGGTTCTCATTGTTTCTGCCATCTCAGTAAGCTTTTTTAATCATGTAAACATGTTCTTGGTTGATAGTTTTAGAGTCAGTTACTAGAATACAGTTGAGTTACATGTTTGCTAAAGTAACAACATGTAGCACACAGAGGGTTTGAATTCCCATCTCCAAAGCTGCATCACAAGGATTATAAAGATACAAGAAAGCCACTTTATTGATATTCTTGCGAACATTTAGGAGTTCCTGTCTAGAAAGAAGTAATATTTGGTGTATATTGCTGAACACATTGGAGGTTTAATGTTACTTCTAATGTCCTACAACTTAAGAAGCAATCAGAAGGGTTGTACTTATTTCATCAGAAGTTGTTACAACAGGTTGCAGATTTTATGCATCATTAAAGACAGCAGCATAGGAAATGGACAGAGCACAACCCTTTTGCAAGTTATTTCCACACAGTCCAATTAAAAGAATGCTGATGGATTGGTGAATTCTTCCACATGTTTAGTGAAAGGTGCAATTTGGCATGTATATCTCAGGCTACAGGTAAATTATGCAACAAGTACTGAATATTGACAAACCCTCAGTTGGATTTCAATGTGTCTTACCTTATCTGGGTTTCCTTATTTGTTACAGATGTGAAAATAACAGGCATGTGTGATTTCAGTGACATACTGTGATTTTTGTAAAAAGTACAAAGCATCTCTCCAATGTTCTGTCATATAATGTTTAATCCTGGCTGCTTTTGCATTTCATTAAATGATCTTTAAAAAACAATTGCTGAGTCACTCCTTCAGCTGCCTCACTATTTTGCAACATTTCTTATTCTACCAGCCATGCTGAATATGACATTAATGTGGTTTGTATCCCCTCTTTCAGGAGCTGAAAGAGAAGAAGGAAAAGCATGAGGAGAAGTCTGCTCGCAAAGACAAGAAAGAGATCATAGAGGTAATTGGGCCTGTATTTCATGCAGGAGACAGAGGTGAGGGGGCATGGCAAGAATGAGGCAGAAGAAAGAGGGCGAGGTGAGGAAATGCATGGGGTCTGCCCACATCTCACTTTTTTGATGGACCTTCTGCATTGCTTCTAATGATCATTATTGAACCAAGCCTATGGTGCTTGAAATGATGAAACAATAAACAAGAGTCTATGAGTTGAAAAAAGTTTTTTTGGCTTAAAGGGGAGTGACAATGCCAGCCATCACCTTTCTTTGCTGCCAGCTGATAAAGCTTTGGAGTTGCAAAGTAAAAGCATGCCTCTGAAAGCAGCATGGTGGTGCAGTTTCCAATCCCTCTTTTCATAAGTGAACTTTCCATGAGACCCTGGGAAGAAGTGGAATAGAATCTATCAGCAATAGAAGACCGTGGATAATGGACCAAACCAAAGAATGAACGGACAAACATTGCAGAGTAGTTCTCATTGGCTCAGACTTCAGGCATTGGAGAACTGAAGACTTGGGGTAAAGGAGAGTCTAGAGAAGGCAATAAAAAGTCAAAGGGCCAGTGAGGCTTCCCACCCAAGGTTTGTTCCTAGAATTCCAGTTGTGAGAAAAATTAGGAAAGGAACAGGAACCACTCCCTTTCTCTCCCTTCATAACAAATAGCAGGTAGAGAAAGGGGCAGCCTCAATGGTTTTCAAATGCTGGGTGAGTTTTTCATAGATCTGTCATTCTTTTTTTTCCTGGTAAGTACTTTGTGGTTAACAGCTGCACAATTGGCAGACATTCCAAAATATGTGGCTTCTTTTGGCTTAGCTAGGCTGTCATTAGGTCAGTTCTTTTGTATCTGTATCTGTCTTTGGGAGCCGTGGAGGGAGTCCATGCAGATGGCAGAGGCACAGAGGGCAAGTGAGATTGCTGTTAGCTACCAAAACCCCTTCTACATCTTGGAGCTCGGTTTGAAGAAAACCAGCAAATGAGCAGAGTTGCATAGGTATTAGGCTAAGAAGACACAATTTAACGTTTTATTCTCAGAATGGGAATGAGTTGATTGCCTCCCTAGAAACTTTCCAGATTTGGTATGGTATTGGTGGATAAAGTTGCTCCCCCCTACCAAAAAAGTACATCCACCTTTCAGGGAATTTTTTTTTCTCTGTGCAGAGAAGTACAAAGACTGGAGTGGAGTTTGGAGAAAAATGATAGATACAAAAGCTCTATCCCTAATCTGTATAATCCAAAAGTCTTGGTGACAAGATAACTTGTGCTCTATCCAAAATTAGATGAAAATGAAGAAGTCCCTAAGGGAAAAGGAGGAAGAAGTACAAGGAGGACTTTCACATAATCCATTAAAAATATATTGCTGCAAAAGACCACATTTGCATAGTACAGCATTCTGTTTCTAACTAGGGCTTATCACATATTTACCTGTATATCTTACACTATTCCATATGATTCTTTTTTCCATCCTTCTCCTGCATAGTTCACAGTAGTGTCCCAAAACTTTGATTCAGCCTTTTGCATAATATTTCTTTTTTTTACCAGAGTAACTTATAAAAACAAAGATGAAGTGGAGTGCACAGTAACAAAGTTACTGTGGAATGGTTCCATAACGATAAATAAAGCAGGTATCCAAGATACTCAAAGGTGTTAGTCACAAAGTATTTGCTAGGAAAAACAATAATGACAGATCAATGAAGATCTGACCCAGCATTTCAAAGTCATAATTAGGATTTGACATGTGGCTGAAAATCTTTCAAGTGATAATGTCAACACATTTAAAAGAAATATGCCTAGGCTCTTAGCAGTGAATCTCTTGTTGAAATGCCTAATATAGTGTGTGGAATGTGCATGCATCCGCTCCGATTCTTACTCTATCCCCATACAGGCTTGCCAACCACTCTAGAATGATAGCTGTGCTTTGAAAAGCAAGACAGCTGTTGGCATAAGAAGACGAAAAAGAAATATGTTCATAGCACAGTCCTGCTGATGAAAATAAGCAGTTTTGGTCCTGAGAGTTGCTAGAATTCTCAACAACTCAAAAGAAGAGTGAGCTATATGTGTAATAGAATAATGGTGGCTATAGTTTCAACCTGTCTTGGGGATAGGAGCTGAAATAAACTGATATAAATACAGCCAAAGTCTGCTGGGGTTAGCTTTATGAGGATAATGGATTGAACACCTGTTTGGCAGGTGACACTTATCATGTGACTTTCCTTTATGCAGGATGATGAAAATGGGGCTGAGGAAGAAGAAGATGATGAAGATGCAAATCCTGAGGATGTAGATGATGAGGATGAAGAAGATGAAGGTAAGAGCAAGTCAGCCACATAGTTCATAAATTTTTGGTAAGTGAATTCCATGGGTGGATTAATTAGCATTGATTTACTCTTTATTCTAATTCCAAGATGATGAGAATGAACGGGAACCAGATACACATGCAGTAAAACGATCTGCAGAAAAGAAGCAGGAAGAGGTGAGTAGGAACTCTGTTTAATGTGTTCAGGAATGCCTTAGTAGGAATATACAGGGAAAGCAAGCAACAATATAGCACCTAAGTACCCAGGGGCTGAGTCAACACTACAGCAATTTATTTATCAAATTTGGACACTGCCCCTCTCACTATGTAAATGAATCTGGATAGTTTATAATTTCCTTTGTATAAAGGCAACAGATACGATGATTGAGTATATAAGTATGAGAAGTTTTGGACTAAGTGTGTCTTCATTCAGAATTTCTAGGGATCACGGCAAGGTTTGCATCTGAAACCGCGGGCCTAGGCATGAACTGATAGCTAACAAGACGTTGCCCTTCTTTCCACCATTTTCATAACAATTTATGAAACCTGTTTTTAAGATTCTGTGGAAATCTTAATTTCCGAAGACCCTTTAGACAAGTAGAATATGGAGTGGAGTTAGACAATTTCTAACATGAGGCAAGATTTTGGTGGCAGTCCCTCCATGGAGATTGGTGGTAGTGAACCTTGATTGTTCTTCATTCCCCAGTCTTGCTCGTCCCACAGACTTGCTGTGTGGTAGTCAGTAAACAAAAAGTAACACAAATGGATCAGACTGACTGCACTTTTAGGTATCAAGATGAAACTGATAATAATACAGTAGCTGCATTTCTGGATTTTTATCATTATTTTAAAAAGTTAACATATAGTGGAACCTCACTGGTAAAAATATCAATATCTTTCAAGATTGTGGCTATTTTTCACACATTAGATCATAGCTTAAAATTGTCCTCAGATCATAGCTTAAAAGTGGAGGTGGCATCTGGAACCCAAAAGAGTTATTATTGTCAGGCAAGAAATTTAACATTATAGGCACAAATAAAGAAGACATATATCTCTATGTGTCTTGTGGATCCACAGCAGTGATTATTTTACAGAAACCTCTGGGATTCACTTTCCAAATTGCTAGCTGGCACAACCGATGCATCAATTCTTTGATTTTCCACTCACCAATCAACTGAGTTAGAAGCACCTGTATTAAAGCCAAAGGGTTTCTTACCAAATACTCCACCTTTTTCTGTTGAAGGATGAAGTTGACCCGAAAAGAAAGAAGACAGAAAATGGCTCTTCAGCTTGATCCTCTTGGCTCCATCTACATCCTCTTCTCCGCTGTCCAACTATCCGCACACCTTCATTCCTCTGTCTGTGCAGGCAGCCTCTGTAGTGCTGTAGCTGCAGATGAGGAAGAAGAGGAGTTCAATGTGCTTTCTGTCAAGAGGAAGCTGAAGGAAGCTCTTCTCCAGCTCCAAGATCTGTTTCCATATTACAGTGCTCTCTACAGTTTCATTATCCTTCACCCTCCATTCAGATAGCTCCAGTCTTTAGAAACATTGCTTCCTCCGATCTCTTCCCAGAACACCCTCACAATTGCTGCCTGAGATCCTCACGCCTCCTCAGCTTTCAACACCTCCTTGCAAACTCCTCCCTGCTCCCATCCAGCACTTCACCCCTGCCCGTTCCTCTTGGCCCCTTCCACAACCTTGTGGAGTTTCTATGGTGCTGAAAGGGTTAAATCACATTTGGCACACAGGAAGTCCAGGGCCAGGGAAATTTGCCACGATGTGTTCCTGGGCTGTGCCTGTTCCCTTTCTATTGCAGGAAAAAGTCAAAATGTAGTGATGGTGGTGATGATGATAATACAGTGAAATGTGTTTTACTTAAAAAAAAATATTTACAGTTTTTAATTAATGCATTTTGTACAAATTTAAATGACAGGCAGCAAGCTGAATCTGGTGAACTTTTTTCTTCCTGGAGGCAAAGCTTGTTTTTAATGTGTAAAGTAATGTGTGATTCAGTGTGGTTTATTTTCCCATTTTGGGTGTTTGTTATTTTTTAATTAGGGGACCAAAGTTTGATTTCTCCCTTGTTCCTGTCAGGTTCTTCGGTTGTTTTTCTTTGTAAATTAAAGCAGATCCATCTGCAGTATTTTCTATGGCACAGACATTATGAGGATGAGATATATAAATATATATATTGTTTAGCACTGTAAATAAAAAACCTTTCAAAAAGATTTCAGATAATTTTTGCTTTGGAAAATTTGCCATGCAGATGGCACAATCATCTGCATTCAGTTCAAGTCAGATCTAGTACACAATAATTTATTTTTCTTAAACTAACAAACCTTGCTAACTTAACAATACATTCTATTCCTAGTTGGCATTTAATCATCTCCTGTTTGTAGTTACATTTTAAAAAGTTAAGGATAAAAGAGAGGCCATAGTTTGATGATAGATTAAGAGGGAAACACCCTTTAATTATTCCCATACCTGGGAAAAACCAGTCAGCTATGGGGCTGAAAAATAATGGTACAGGTAAGAACAAAATATACTTATTCTGTCAGATCAAAGACACATTTATTCCTCCATTCTGATGCCTTGATGACTGATCCAGACCTTCTGAAAAGCCTAAAGCAGCAAACACATGTATGGATCTCCAACTTTTGTTGTCCAGCAAATGGTTTTGAGATTGATAGTAATTTGAAGCTGATAGCTAGTAGTCACTGATACCTTCCTTATGCATTTATTCCCTTTTATACTTCTCCAGCTTGGTTGTTAATCCTGATTTTTGGTAACAAAATCTGGAGTTTGTTATTGTGCAAAGAAAAATATTAGAAATTTAGGATTCTGGGGGAGAGAAAGGAAAAAAAATGTTTTCTTTACACTGTGCATAAATCTCTCTTAATTCTACAGGAGCCAAAAGGGATAAGAAAAGAGTTACACCTAGTAACAGTAATGAATAAAAAACATGGTTTCAAAATCTTTTGATAAAACTATAGTGGGGCTTCCTTTTGAAGTTTTTGTGATGACTTCGTAATTATGTGAATCAGTTTTTCAATGATCAACAATGATCTGTTATTTAGCGTAGGAAATGTGATACACTTAGTGCTAAAAGTGAGCAGATTTCAACCTAAAGGTAATCCTCAACCTATGACCACAATTGAGCCCATCATTTCTGTGGCTAAGCAAGGCAGTTGTTAAGTTAATTGTGCCCCATTTTACAACCTTTCTACCACAGTTGTTAAGCAAAGCCGTGCAGTTGTTAAGCAAATCTGGCTTCCCCCATTGACTTCGCTCATCTAAAGCTGGCTGGTAAGGTTGCAATGGTGATCAAATGACCCTGGAGCAGTACAAAAAATACATGCCAGTTGCCAAGCACCTGGATTTTGATCCTGTGACCATGGGGATGCTGCAATGGTTATAAGTGTGAGATTTGGTAATATTGTTTTTTTCAGTGCCGTTGTAAATTCAAACGGACATTAGATGAATGGTTTTCAGTTGAGGGCTACCTGAATATGCTTTCTCTATAGGGAAGCCTGTTGGCAAACTCCTGGAGGTGAGGTATTACTGTTTTATTAGATTGCAGTTCTATGCAAGATTCCTTGAGTTCTAGTTAATGGTTGGATTGACCATCGGGAAAGTTTTACAGCATTGTTCTGTCCCTATGTTGAATTACCACAGATTCAACCAATGCAGTCTCAAGCATTTATAGGTTTGGCTGGAATCAGAGCATCATAATGCTGGAGAGGGAAATGGAACAAGTTGTACTGAACACAGATTGTGCAGCAGATGCCCCACAGAATCTACACATTTCCTGCTTAGAACAAAGAATCACAGACTGATCCTCTAAAAAGGAGTTGGACCAAAAATGTGGGAAGGTGTAAAGGCAAGGAATAACTTTTGATGAGAGGACTATTTGGGAGGATTGGCTATGGATAGGTAAAAGGGAATTCCTTGGGGGAGGTTTGGCATTAGAGGCATTGTACATGGACAGTACTGTAAATTATATGGAAGCCTTACATTCCTGCTAAGGGGTATTGTAAGATTTACAGGGGCCTGAAAGCCCAGCTGGGTGGAAGCTACCAACTGATCTGAAAAAAAGTTAAGCTGGCTCAGATAATTCTTCCCATGAAATAAAATGCATGAAACCTACTTACAACATTACATTTTAAAATGCTACATATCACAGGGCAAAGCAGCTTCCAAATGACCAATAAAATAGATGTATAGAAGAGTAAAAATGTCTAGGAGAATAAAAAGGATTGCCTGGCCCTTAAATGGCACTCTTGTGAGTCTAGAGAAAGCCTTGGGAGACGCTGTTGTTACAAACTGCATTATAGGTGCCATCGCTGAAATCAGGAGGCCTGAGAAAAAAGGCTATTCCTCTCCTAAAAGGACAAGCTCTGAATAGTGAGACAGCCATTTTGGTGGCCATTTTGGTGGCCATTTTGGAGCAATGCTGTCACAGCATCAGCCAGGCTCATTGGGTGCTCCAGAGAACATTCCTGTTTCTCTGCATGCATGCAGTTTGCTGCTGAAGTTCTATTTCGGAAAATATTCAAACATAACAGCTTTCCTTAAATCTGAATTCAGAGTTCCACAAAGGTTGCCTTTCTCAAGCAGATTAGTACTGTAAAATGAAATTTCTGCAGTGCTCTAAACCAGTGTTTGGCAACTTTAAAATGGATGCACTTCAATGCCCAGAATTCGCCAGCTGGTTTAAAGTTGTCAAAGTTGGGAAACACTGTTCTAAATGATCTTTCTTTAGCAATTATAATCAGATTGAGGAAATTGCATATTCTGATTTGGGACCCTCTATATCACAGTGCAACTGCCCATTACAGTAGAATGTATATCGGATTCAGCAGATGAAAATGTATATGACTTGTGAATCAGCTCTGAATTTACAAAATGCATTAGCACTTTTCTAATTATTATTCAATCCAATGTTAAAGAGAATGCCCTGATCTAGGCCCACATATATGATACTGAATTTTTGACGGTGATTAAAAAAATCGCTTTTCTACAATTGATCTAAGAAAGCCTGGATATTCCGCATGTGCATGAATTTGGTTCCCTTTGTTCCCTCTGGTGGTCACACTTAGCATTGCTCGGAACAGAAGCCAAGGACAATCTTTGCAAATTGCATGAATAAACTGGATTTAATTCTATTAAATGCCTGTCTCAGGAGCAATCAATCAGGCAACTTTTCACAAGGCATTTTGCACTTAACCAGTGACATGAATCATATATGTGTACTGCATCAATTGTAAAGAAGATATTCATATTTTTATATAAATGTTATTTCTATACTGCAGTGGCCGGAAAAGCCACAAATCATTTACAAATTGATTCAGTTTATATACTACTCAAACTGTTGTCATGACTTTTAACTAGTGAAATAGTGCTTCATAATGCAACAATTATTGAACCAAGGTACCTCATATGGAGTAAATTACAGAATGAGTCCAAAATCCAGAACCCATAACTCCCAAGGGAATGAAATTTGGAGATCTTCATTTTTAATGTTCTGTGACAGTTTCCCAGCCAGTTTTGTAAATCCCTCACTCCTTTCCACACCCAGCAGCAGCCACTTAATTGCCTGCAGGGAAGGGAAGGAAAGGGAAGGGGGAAAGAAGGAAGAGAGGGGGAGAGAGAGGGAGATTTCCGATGCTCCCTGCTAGAAGGAAACCCAACTAGGAAGCCAGTCTAAAGTCACTCCTGTTCCCACTATAGCAGTGGGTCTCAACCTTCCTAATGCAACGACCCTTTAATACAGTTCGTCATGTTGTGGTGACCCCAACCATAAAATTATTCCTAAAACCATTGAAAATATGTGTTTTTGGATGGTCTTAGGTGACCCCAGTGAAAGGGTCATTCGACCCCCAAAGGGATCCCGACCCACAGGTTGAGAACCACTGCACTATAGGAAGTCTAGTATATTTTAAAAATGTACTGCAATATTCCTGTAGTCAGGAACAAGTCAAGGAGGGTTGGTCCCTCTCTCTATCTTTCTATTTTATCTCTCTCTTGTCTTTAAAATACTAGATAAGCTGTTTCCTTCTTTTCTTTGGTGATAACCCTAAACTGTAATGTTGCATAGAGATCTGAAAGGTAAGCCCTCCATTTGAACAGGAATGAATTTTCTTCCTTGAAATTAAAACCAAAAACTTTTAAAATATTATTTTAATCCTTACCACAAACTGAAAATGGAAGCAGTAGTAGAGCATTGCGATAGAAAAGGTAAAATAATATTTTGAGAATAATCTTAATAGAGACATAGAGTAAAAGTAAAAATAGTTTGGGATGCAAGGAAAGACTTTAAATAGAAAAGGCAAGAGTAAATAACAAGTAATGTTGAATGAAGACAATAAATAGAGGAGAATTATTATCCACCAAATTAAGCTTCTATAGAGGAAATTATCTATGTTACCAGTGAGGGGGATGGAAATAAATAGGGCATGCCCTATTCTTTTAAAGGTCATGTAAAGTGGCATGTGAGAAAACCATACCTCTAAGCACGTACTATTTTCTTCTCCTTACTTGGGGGAAACCAGTAACCAAATACAGCTGCTCTCGCTGCTACCAATGGTAAACACTATGCAAAATATTTAGAAAATGAAACCCTCCCAACTTTATAATAAATCCCTGAAGACAGATGAGGCTGCTCTTGTTTCTTTTTTGCCTGCCAAGCATTCTGGCCTGTCAGTGAGTTTTGCAAGCTTCCTGTCAAACAGAATGGTGTACATGCACCAATTGATTACTTCAGCAGGATATCTTTGATGCATTATACATGATTTATCTGTGCAATGTGCATGTAACTGAGGTGTGGATTAATAGAAGTTGGTGGAATCTGCCATTAAGCAAATATCTGTTTTGGATATGAATTTTTATCGTGGTGAGCAAAAGAGAACATGATACTATGGAGCTGATAATTGAATCAAGTCTTGGGAAAAGAAGGTTAATCTGGATCTACTTCCACTGTTTCCCATTAACTCCACTTTGCTATTAGATCTTCAGAGGAAAAACATGCCAATATAATGCACTGATGGACAGCATCCTCCTCATCTCCCAAGGCAATGCAAATTCTTTCTTCTTTCTACCATGCCCCATGACTATCACCACCTTGTTGGTTATCCAGATGAGGCAGGCTCAGCAGTCAGTTTTACTGGTAGTAAGATAACTGCCACTTATTATGACACCATCCAAAGTGGGTAAAATCTGTTAGGCTGTTCCTTGGAGGGGAATCAGATGCCTGGCTATGATTGAAAATAGAGGCAAGACAGGGAAATCAGCAAGCAGGATTATAAATATCTCAACAACTCCAAGATAGGTAGATAGTGTTAGAAATCAGTAGTGAGGAATGACCCTGTATTTGCTCCAAATTTTTAATTGGATGACCCTGAATTATAGAGCTTTGTAAACAAGGTAAAAGGACAAGATCTCTGTAATCTTTTTCTATAACATATTTTACTTGCATTGTGTTACACACATTAGTCTTTTAAAAATTATTAAATCTTTAGTAGAAGGAGGTCTTCTTCAGTTGTTTGTAATAATAAACCTTCAGAAAGGCTCCTACCCTTTTCAGACAATCCTAAATCTCCTTTCCAAGTTCCCTCTAAATTTGGGGCAGGTTATCCTCTTTCAGTCAAGTTGCTGAAACACTTTGAAGAGTTTTGAATAAACTTCCTTTAAAAGACTTTTTGATCAGCATTAAATCTTTTAGTTAAAAAGATTATAATTATTTATTATTTTCACCATATGACTCTATTGTTTAATTCTCAGGGTACTTGAACTGGTTTATTTCCTATTTGCTTTATGCATTTCATTATGACCATCGTATATTGTATGGTAATAAGTCTGCATATGGCAAAAGTATAAATCCAGTACATCCATAAAAGAGGTAATTTGTTTGGCTTCTTTAATAAATACCTCTCCACTAAGTCCACATTTGAATCCAGTTTATCCTTACAGATATATACAGATACACACACACACACACACATATACATATACATATACATATACATATACATATACATATGCATATACATACATACATACATCTATATCTATATCTATATCTCTATATCTCTATATCTAAATATATATATCTTTAGCCAGGTTCTTCCTACGTAAACCAAGATTTTTATGCAGCCCTAGGTCAGTGAAATCACAATCCACTAGTTTCTAGGCTTTTTTCAGGCAGGCAGCAAGCAGTCTGCTGCCCATTGGGAGACTAAGGAGATTAAGATAGATCTATTTCGGACTTATTAGTCCTCATCAGTTAGCCACACCCTCAGGAGGATACATGGGATGAGGGTGTGGCTAACTAATCTAATTTAGTCTCCTTAGTCTCCCAATGGGCAGCAGAGTGCTTGCCGGCTGCCTGAAAAAAGCCTAGAAACTAGTGGATTGTGATTTCACTGAACTAGGGCTGCAGTGAAATCTTGTTCTAAAAGGCAATGGTGGGCAGAGATTGGGTGTCTGTTCTTCAGGAATGTCTGTTAAATAGATGAGAATAGCACTTCAGGGATTCACATAATTTCTGCTATGTTGCCATTATGCAAATGCCATAAATTGACATAAATTACATAATTTGCATCATTTGGGTAATGATATCATTAGCAAACGAGGTTAAATCACTGGAACAAAGCTTGGTAAATTAGGATTTCATTATATTGTATAAGGTTTTTACCATATAATGAAATCATGTCTTTTTAAGGTAGTTGCCTAAATACTGTAGCTGCTGAAATGATTGGCAAAAATGGTTCTTGAATCCAGAAACCACAAGCACTTTCAGATGAGTCTTCTATTGTCTTCTTTCATTTATAAATATTTTCCCATTTTTTGAAGAAGCTGTCAAAGAGGGAAAGACTGACAAACAGACCAATACAACTCTTGTTCCTTTTTTGCCTAGCAAAATTGTTTTGCCTGCCTTTCATGCACTGATTGCATCAGTTTATTTCAATTGTTTCAGTTAATTCCCTCATCACCAAATGGATTAGGGTTACTAATAGATTTGCAAATTTGTGTAACCACACAGATTTTAACACCAGTGGGAACAAGAGCTCAAATGCCTTTGGAGGTCTTTCAACTGAAAGCACTCCGTTATCTATGAGGGGTGGGTGTACCATCACATACTCATATGTTGAAGGTCTCCTTGGTGCAGAGTTCATCCCAAATGAAAAGGATGTTACAATAATGGCTTCAACTATTATTGCTGAATTCAACTATTATTGCTGAATTGGGAATAAACCATGATAGTTGCACTGTTCTTGTTACCTTGCTCATTTGAATTGAATGTTTTATGATAAGAAGAGCAACTAAAACTTCATAAATATATTAGGCTATATAGAGGAAGATTCATGAATTGCCATCTTGTTGTATACAAAAATTTTATGTCAACCTTCCCCAAAGCTCTCTCCTGGGTGCCTAGATTAGGGATGTGAAAAAGCAGCTTCAAAGACTCATCAAGCCCAATAATCTTCCCCTCTTTTTGATCCACATGGAGAGAAATGATACAGGTAGACCTCGCCATATGATCACAACTGGGCCCAAAATTTCTGTTGCTAAGTGAGACATTTGTTAAGTGAGTTTTGCCCCATTTTACAACCTTTCTTGCCACAGTTGTTAAGTGGATCGTTGTTAAGTTAGTAACATGGTTTTTAAGTGAATCTGCTTTCCCCACTGACTTTGCTTATCAGAAGGTCACAAAAGGTGATCACATGATCCTAGGACACTACAACCTGGCAGCTAACTATGAATCAGCTGCCAAGCATCTGAATTTTGATCACCTGACCATAGGGTCAGCAATGGTCATAGGTGTGAAAAATAGTCATGTCACTTTTTTCAGTGCTGTTGTAAACTTCAAACAGTCACTAAACGAACTGTTGTAAGTCAAGGACTATCTATACTGCCTAAAACGGCAACTGTATTCCCTGAACATCTTACAGCTGTAGAAATAAGACTACTACTGTAAATTTCATCTGCAAAAGCCCAGAGCGCCACTAGATGGCCACAAGTCAATGACTGCTTCCAAATCAAATTGAGATTTCCTTTCTGGGATCATAGCCTGAAATTTCTGGAGGACAGACTGCTGGCAGGTAATGGGCTGCAGCTCAAAAGGACGGTGAAGAATGGATGCAGCCATACATAAATTGGGCATCTTCAAATGAAGTTTAATTTTAATTTTGTGAAGGTTGAGGCATAAATACGTAACTCCAGATAAGGGTTTGGGCATGGGAAGAAGTAACAAAAGAATAATTATATTTGTGAAGAATCAGGAAGAATCTAAATTGTCTGATACTAAACATAGAACTATATAAATAAACTGGAGAGCTTGAATTCTTAATTTAAGAAAGCAAATGTTATTATCAGTCATATAACTAAGACTTGGGGGAGGATTTATGAATGTAATATCTTTCAGCAACTGAAAGATATACCAGTAATTTGTTCAAAAGTATTAGAAGCAATAGAAAGGGAAGAAGATTTGAAGTGCATGTTAAAAATACTTATAAGGTAAAGATAAAGGTTCCCCTCGCACATATGTGCCAGTCATTCCCAACTCTAGGGGGCGGTGCTCATCTCCGTTTCCAAGTCGAAGAGCCAGTGCTGTCTGAAGATGTCTCCATGGTCATGTGGCCGGCATGACTAAATTCCAAAGGCGCACGGAACACTGTTACTTTCCCACCAAAGGTGGTCCCTATTTTTCTACTTGCATTTTTTAATAAGCTTTTGAAGTGTTAGGTTGGCAGAAGTGGGACAAGTAACGGGAGCTCACCCTGTTATACAACACTAGGAATTTGAACCGCTGAACTGTCAACCTTTCGATCAACAAGCTCAGCATCTTAGCCAATGAGCCACCCCATCCCTTATACTGACACAATAAACCCATGAAATGAACTTGATACAGCTCTTTGCAAATACATTATGTATGTATGTATGTATGTATGTATGTATGTATGTATGTATGTATATATTTCTCTTTAGCCAGGTTCTTCCTACGTAAACCAAGATTTTTATGCAGCCCTAGTTCAGTGAAATCACAATCCACTAGTTTCTAGGCTTTTTTTCCCCTGGCAGCCAGCAAACACTCTGCTGCCCATTGGGAGATTAAGGAGACTAAGATAGATCTATTTCGGACCTATAAGCCCTCATCAGTTAGCCACACCCTCATCCCATGTATCCTCCCTGTAAAGGTACAGTGTTTGTTTTCTTTCCTTTTCGTAGGCTTTATGTGTATTTCTCTTTAGCCAGGTTCTTCCTACGTAAACCAAGATTTTTATGCAGCCCTAGTTCAGTGAAATCACAATCCACTAGTTTCTAGCCTTTTTTCTCCTGGCAGCCAGCAAACACTCCGCTGCCCATTGGGAGACTAAGGAGTCTAAGACTGTTTGAACTTCTAAACACAGCTTCTAAGCTGAAAGTAGGGGCCTGATGATGACAAGTTAGAGAGCTTGTCGAAACGTTGCCAAAAAGAAAACTTTTGAAGTGTTGGTTAGGATTTTAGCCAGAGTCTCAAAAGACCTTACGAAGTGTTTTGTTGGGATTTTGGAGGATTTTAAGCTGGGATTTTAGCCAGGATTTAAAGTATTAAACAGACTTTTAACGATGCGGGAAAACACCTGAGATTTTAACGGTTTACATCCATCTCTCTCTCTCTCTCTCTCTCTCTCTCTCTCTCTCTCTCTGTGTGTGTGTGTGTGTGTGTGTGTGTATCTCCACAGAGAGAGAGAGAAAGAGAGTGGGGGAGGGAGGGAGAGACAGAGAGAGAGAGAGAGAGAGAGGGGATTCTTATCTTGTAGTAGCAAAGGGGTGCAGTATAGGCATGTGCTTTTGTGACCTATATTTAGGCATGATAGAATTCTTCTATCTAAGAAGAATTCTCATGAATGTCAGGTAGGTGATGGTTGAAAGTCAGGCTATTATCCACTGGAGATGGAACGATATCTCACCCTAGTATTCTGCCAAAAAAAATCACATGGACGTTCACAATGAAGACAACATCATCATACTATTGGAAGATGAGCTCTGTCGTTCAGAAAGTATCCCTTGACCTACAGAGGAAAAGCAGAGGGAAAGTATAACTAATAGTGGTGTTTATGATATGTCTGGATTAAATACTAACACTACCAACGATCCCAGAAGTAAAAAGAAAATTGGATGCTGCAACGATTTTTAGGCTATTGGCATGTGGAGTGTCAGATCCATGAAGCAAGGGAAACTTGACATGGTCGGAGCTGCAGTGTCAGCTGAACATTAACATTTAGGGGATCAGTGAATTGAAATTGACTGGCATAGTCATTTCACAGCACAGAAGGCCCAGAAGGTCTATGGGAAAGAAATCCTAAGAAGAGAGGGAGTATTAATGAAAGAGCATAAAGGTCAATGCTCTGATATAACAGCCCCCCCCCCCCCCCCAACTGACAGGATGATATTATTAGTATGTTATGTTCAGAGAGGTAGAGGAAGTGGAACTGAAAGAGTTGGTAGAACCTTTTCAACACAACAGCAAAAAGTCATCCTAATTAGAGGAAACTTGAATGCTAAAGCAAGAAGAAAATAGCATTTGGATAAAGCGGAATAAAGGGGGATTCTGGTATAGAAAAACAAAGCAGATGACAGGCTAATAAAAGTTCTGCCAAGAAAATTCAATGTTCATAGCAAGTATCTAACAACTTAAAAGAATACTGAATACCTGTAGATGAACGATGGAACATACTGAAATAAAATGGGCAATATATCCTGAGAACGGACAGGGAAGCTCTGTTGAACCCACTAAAACAAGACCTAATGCAGACTCTCTCATGCAAAATTATAACTTAAACCGAGGAAAAAAAGAACAATGAGACCAACTCAATTTGATCTTAACAATTTCCTGTATGATTATATAGTGAAGGTAAATAATAGATATAATGGGCCAGATCTGTGGAATAGAATGCCTGAAGAACCACGGACTGAAATTGAAGACATAATTAAACATGAAGCAAACAAAAATATCCTGAAAGAGAAAAAACCAAAATAAACCTGGTGGCTGCTTGCAAATACTTTAAAAACTGCAGATGAAAGAGAGAAAGGAAAAGGCAACGAGAGACTGAGGAAAGCCTGTCCAACTAAATGCTGAGTTTCAGAACAAGCTAAGATGACACAAGGAGTTATAGCTAGTCCTTGACTTACAACCATTTATTTAGTGGCTGTCTGAAGTTACAATGGCACTGGAAAAATGACCATTTTTTACCATTAAGACTGTCCCAATATCCCCATGGTCACATGATCAAAATTTGCATGTTTGGCAACTGATTCATATTTATGACAGTTGCAGTGTCCCAGGGTCATGTGATTACCTTTTGTGACCTTCTGACAAGTAATGGGGAAGCCAGATTCACTTTACAACTGTGTTACTAACTTAAGAACTGCAATGATTCACTTAACAACTGTGGCAAGAAAGGTCATGAAATTTTTTCCCCGAATGCCATCACCCTGCTTAACAACTAATTCCCACAACACACTCAAATAATTTACTAAGACTGTATTAATATTATTCTTCTCTTCCTTACTAGTATCTATCTCTTCCCACTTATTACTATAACCATGTTGCTTGTATCTTTCAATTTATATTGTTTTTATTTGTTTCCTAGTACAATTTGATAGCTTATTAGTAACCTTTGTATCTTTTTATTCTCAATGAATATATTTTATTCTCTTATGTACATTGAGAGCATATACACCAAAGACAAATTTCTGGTGTGTCCAATCACATTTGGCCAATAAAGAATTCTATTCTATTCTATTCTATTCTATTCTATTCTATTCTATTCTATTCTATTCTATTCTATTCTATTCTATTCTATTCTATTCTATTCGGAGCAAAACTCACTTAATAACTATCTTGCTTAGCAACAAAAAATTTGGACTCAATTCTGGTCATAAATCGAGGACTACCTGTATATCTAAAGAAAAAATGTAAAGAAATTGAGAACAAGAAATTTGAAGGATGAGAGTTTTATTTAAGAAAATTACAGACATAATACGAAAATACTATCCAAACAAGAGCATGATAAAATATGCAGAAGGCAAAGATATACAGGAGAAAGAAAAAGGTAAAAAAGAGATTGCATAAATATACAGAATGGTGGTCCAAGAAAGAATGCCAGCTGATGATACATATGAAGATTGAACTAAGCTACACAACCTGAAGTAAAACTGGCCCTTTAAAAAATTCAGTAACTAGCAAGACTGCAGGAATTGAGGAAATAGCAGTTAAAGTGCTATATGAATACAATTTGTAAGCAGATATGGGAAACACAGCATTGGCCAACAGACAGGAATAGATCAATTTATATTCTGATACCAAAAAAGAGATTGCTACGGCATACTCAAAGAGGCTATGAAATAATTGAATTTCCCTCACATTTGAGTAAGACAGTACTCAACATCAATACTCTGCTGGAGTCGCCTTGAAGCGAAATGGGCAGCAAAAAAGTTTAATAAATATATAAATAAATATTTTGCAATCCAGACTTCATCAAAATATGAAACAAGAATAGCCAGATGTAGGTGCTGGGGAAATGCTTGAGAAGAAGAAAGAAATGTTCAGTACTGCATAATGTAAATCCAGATTACTCACTGGGGTCACTAATAATGAAGCTAATACTCAGATGTTTTGGATACATAATGTGCAATGGTAAATGGGAATGACCTTAGGAGACAGAAGAGAGAAACTCAGACAAGACAATCATCATGCAAAAGGTATCTCAGCCCACAGAAGGAAAAAGGTCATGGGAAGTGTTTCAGAAGGGACCCTTCCTAGTATTCTGGAAAGTAAAGTTAAGAGGGGAGGCGTGTGCAAGATTCTGTTACTGCACCCGTACAGTAAAGGTAGTGTTTCTCATGGTTTGTGCTTCTTGTCTGGATTATCGTGAAAGATGACATAATGCATACACATAATGTGTGCAGGCAAAAAAATACTGAGGAATACCCTAGGACAGGGGTTGGCAACCTTAAACACTCAAAGAGCCACAAAGGTCCTAACTGGAAACCCCCGTTCAATTCTGGAGCCGACTGGAAGTCCAATTCCCCCATCATAATCTCCTTCTAGCATGGCGTCCTTTTTCCTCTGCTAACTGGAAGTCGGTTCCCCCACCAAAGAGTCTCCTCCTAGCGCAGCATCCTTTTTCCTCTACCTGTCCTAACTTACAGCCCTATCAATTGTGGAGCCGACCAGCAACAGGGAGCCGCAGCAGAGGGATGAAAGAGCCACATGCGGCTCCAGAGCCGTGGGTTGCTGACCCCTGCCTTAGGAAGAATTGAAAGCAATTTTAAAAAGAGGACACAAGATAGCTAGATCAAAGTTACCTTGAACCGAGAGATTGGCGGCATATGCATTTAATAAATAAACAAATAAAGAATTATTAATGACAGCAGCATGAGTTTATAAGAACTTGAAGATGCAGTTGCGGACAATCCTGGTGAAATGATATCCATCAGGTTAAGTAGTCAGAAACTAATCAGCAACTGAGGAAACTAGTTGACTGGCTGAATCTCTGTCAGTCAACCTTTGAGAAATCTTGGACAAAGTGAGAAATGCTAGATAATTGGAAGCATGGTCTTATTTTTCAAAAGTGGGGGGAAAGAGGATCCTATGAACTAAATTGCAATCAGATTGATATCAATACCAGAGGAAATTCTATATCCAAGGATAGAACAAACTATTTGTAAGATTATTAAAATAATAGTGATTAATGTATGTAAGCTTGGACTTTTCAAGAACAAGCCTTATCAGACTAAATCTTATTTCATCTTTTGATGTTCTTCTGTAGATTGTAGGAATGGTGGGAACATTACACAGCATTCTTGTCTTTAACTTCTGACTTTAACAAAACATTCTGTTTAGCAAGCTAATTAAAGTTAGAGTAGATGGCATAACTGTACTCTTAAGAGACCTGATCAACAGTTCCCATGAAACTGCAGTGAAGTATGAAGGAATTGATCCTCTGACTGATAATTTTCCACATGATGAAATGGAGAGAGTGCTTATCAGGGTGATCAGAAGAATGGAGAGACTAACACCTTGAAACAATAATTGCAGAACATGATAGCACTTTACAAGTATTAGAGACTATTCGATATTATCCCAGGCAGCGGTGAAATCTACTTACCTTCGCTACTGGTTCGGGTGCACTCCCAC
>WNWU01000064.1:1746178-1795950 GCA_012654045.1 Ptyas mucosa
CTCCGAACCACCCGCCACCATTGCTACTGGATCGGGTGATCCGGTCCAAACTGGGAGTATTTCACTCCTGATGTAAAGCTGGGAAACTCGAGCCTCCAAATGTTACTTAACCCCCTCAGCCCTTCCCTGGTTACAGATTACAAAGAATAGTAGCAAATTTTTAATGGGTTTGGAAAGAGTCAAGACCCAATGGGGTTATTCAATGGCATATTCCCATAGCTGATTAGCAACTCTGTTCTGAACTTCCTGAGGCAACGTGCAAGGTCAGAAGCCAGTCTCTGAGAACTGTGGAAGCGTCATTCAGCCAAAGCATGTTATTGTTACAGCAGAACTCAGAGAAAACTTTCTATTAAGGTATACAGCAAAGACATCCTATGAGGATGGAAAATTGGTAAAAATGTTTTGGCACGTAAAGTCAGTGGAAAATAAGTTATAATGTACCTCTTTCGCATATTCAAAACAAACACCACGAATTCCAAATTACTCATGAATAATGGTAGCACTTTTACAGACTTACCTATCACCTGAAAAAATAGTTTGTATAAAAAACGGCTCTTTGTTTTTCTGCAAACTCCAAAAGCTGGCTTGTTGTTGCTTTCAACTTAAACATCTTCCCTCTTGTTGAAGAAACTGAAGAAACTGAAGAAATGCAAGAATTACAGGTAGACAAGTACCAGAAGAAAACAAGAACAACTATCGTTTATTCAAGGCCATTGTAGTGATTAGAGTGCCAGACTTGGACCAGGGATGACATAATGATAAGGTCCCCAAGTCAAGCTATACGCAGTGGCTTTATTGACATAATCATATTACTTCCATGGTAGCATTATGAAAATGGTTTACCATTCCTTTCATCATCAAGATACTTTTTTTTTTAGTTCACAGTCTACTTCATAACTTTATAACCATAGGATTTCCTGGTGTTTTCCATTCAGGCACTATTTCTTCACTAGAATAGAATGACAGGAAACTTTATACCATTTCAGACAAATGGTTGTCCAGCCGCTTCTTAAAACTTCCAGTGTTGGAGCATCCAAAACTTCTGGAGGCAAGTTGTTCCACTGATTAATTGTTCTAATTGTCAGGTTCTAGGTTGCTTCTTTGTTTGATTAATTTCCATCCATTGCGTCTTGTCCTGCCTTCAGGTGCTTTGGAGAAGAGGTTGATCCCATCTTCTTTGTGGCAACCCTGAGATATTGGAATACTGCTATCATGTCACCCCTAGTCCTTCTTTATCCCTGTACATCTTTATTAAGCTCAATTAAGATTGGCCAGATGCTGTCATTTAGCCAATTCAAAATCCCATTCAGGCCTGAAGTTGATTTTGACTTTGAAGTTTGATTCCAAAGATGACTTTGGAAGCTTATCCTCTTTCAACTAATTCTAAATTATTATGAGACAAAAGAGGAGGAAGGTGTACCATATATGTCTTGATCTCCAAAGCCAGACAATTGGAACTTCAGAACTAAGCAATCATCTCAATTATGTTATTTACCCTGAGGTAATGTTAAATCATTTTTAGTTTGGCTGTACATCTATATCCTTCCCTAGGGATTTTGGAACATCTACACACTGGCATCACCCACCTCCTCAGGCTGTAATAAGGCAAGATCCACAATTATATAGAAAATTCAACTCACATTCAAATGAATTTACACAGAACTTCCCTTTAGATCTCCTTCCCCCTTCTGTCCTTCTTTCCTTGCACCATAAACATTCTAGCTATAGGCATTTCAGAGAATTTACCCTAACAACCATTTTCTGATAATATACAAACTCCACTATTCTAGATTTCTGATTTTCAGTTTTCTTTTCTGGGAATGACTTAGGGGCCTTCTCATAAGGCTCAAATATTTCCTATGAACGTCATTGTAAACAGCATTCTTTAAACAAATGGCCAAAGAAAATACAGTTCTTTTCCATCTCCAGATCAGTGTTAGTATTTGGCCTTCATGGCTCCAGAAAAAACATAGATGCTGGTGGCCCTGCAAAATTTTAATAAGCATATTGTTAAGGAAAAAAGAAAAAGAAAGAAGACCCTGTCTGTATTTTTATACAATAAGTTCCTTCTCTCTGATACACATTCCAAAATAGCCAGAAAAGAAACTCCTTTTTGAGGAATAATTCTCTGAATGTTCAGTCACGTTTGCACAATGAACAAATGAACAAATGTTGATAAATTGGTAATTGACACAGGGTTATTCTGCCACTGGGCAAAAGTAGCCTGGGCTAGGAAGAGGTGGCATTAACACAATTATTTCCTGGCCATTTCTTCTGAGCCCTGCTCCACCAAAATGGGATCAATCCAATTAATTCCTTTTGATAAATGCAGAAAGAAGTAGCATAAATTGTGTATAATTCTTATGAAAAATATCAACATTTTTTCTGGATCAAACTTCTTTGGCTTTGAGGAAAATGTATAGGTGAACTAGTAAGATTATGCTTGTTTATCTACCAGTTTTAAATCAAATTGGTTCCTTTGAAACCAATTTTGGGAACACTTAAGGGTCCCTGGCCACTTCAATTAGAGGGACTTCATTTGCCCCTTGCTATGAGAAACAAATTTGGGGACCTGTGTTTGTATGCTTATGAAGCACTTTGAACATCATGAATTATAGCTAGTTCTTCGTACAGTCAGCCATGTTTAGAGTGGATTTGGCATTCTTATCCACCTATCAAGTTCTTTCCAAGGACTTGGGATAATCAGATGTTGCTGTGGTTGATGGTATTAAAAGTATTGTTGCAGGATGTGAGCTCTTTCTGAGTAAAGCTGCCTTTTGCAATTCATTGATGGTGATTTTGTCAATGCCAATGGTTTTCAAGGGCTGCTCCAGTTTTTTTAGGGTTGCACCCAATGCACTGGTTATTATTGGTACTATTTTTGTTTTCTTTTGCCCTGGTCATTCTACTTCTACGTGCAGGTTATTGTATTTTGTGATTTTCTTCATTTCTTTCTCTTCTCTTCTGCCGTCTCCAGATATTACTATTTTTATTACTTCAAAGAAAGTCATGAATAAAAATATCAGAAAGGGGAAAATGTCAACACTTCAAAGAAAAATACACCAAGGGTACTTCCTGAGAAATTAGCCCTTATATATTTTCCGCTGCAAGCAAAAACAATAGTTAATGAATGGACTAAAAGAGAAAGAAAGAAAATGTTATTGTGGTCATTAACCAGCAGAGAGAATGAGAAAGAAACAGTTTCCATTGAAGAGTGCTTTCAGAACCATTCTGTCTTCCTGCACATGTTTTTGTTTTTTTGCTTCTTTTTTTTTTAAATTGGGGCCAATTTCTCGGCTGTGACGTTCACTCCAATGCAATCAGGAAACCAATAGCCCATCTGCAATATAAGGGCAACCTTAAGTGTCCTTTGATCAGAAATTCATTTTCCCTACCTTTGTCTGAATCTCTTGTGCAAACCAGGTCAATCCATCCACCCCCATTCAAAGCCAGGCCAACTGGCAAGGGGTTGAGGGGGCTGGAGGATTCACCTATCTCTCGGATTCCAGGATGACTCTAGTACTGCTTTTCTGCATTCTTGTTCTCATTCTGCAGATGACCAGTGGTAAGACAGGGCAGGTGGGGGTTCTTTCTTTACCAGAGAAAGGGGTGGGGGTGCAGGGGGAAAAGAAAATCTGCATTAATTGTTTTGTATCAGTTCCTTGCATTTGAGCCCTTGTTGCCTAATATGCTATTATCTAGCTTTGTCTTCCATGTTTTAAAGCCACAGATTGTCCCCTTCCGAGTCTTCTTTCAGATGCCTTTATCTTGTTTGGGCTCAGAGTTGAGCTATTTTCATAATGTCTTTTATTTTGCATTGGGTCAATAATCTTCCTGCAGCCAGAAATATACCTTATTTAACAGGAGAGAAGTACAGGGTGTGGGGTGAGGAAGGCACACGTGTGTCCCTTCCTTGCTACCTGAGTCCCCAGACGGTGAAAGAAAACTTGAGGCACCTGTACAAAGGATTAGAGGTTCACTGGGTGCGTCATGGAGGCAGGTAAGACAAAATGACCCAGTTTTATCTAATGTGGAATGGAGGGCGGAGTGAATCAGCAGCAGTTCTATTTTATAATTCCACTTTTTCCTTTTCCCATTCTCCTTTCCTTTTTTCTTTGTGACTAGTTCTTCCCTGAAACGTCATTTGGTGCTCAAGGTGAAGCCCAGTGGGCTTAAGAGTCTGGGCCATTCCATGATGCGCCGAGTAACTGTCTGGGATGCTGGCTTTCTTAAGGGGAATTTTTCACTCCAGATTAAGCCATTGCTGAAGGAAGATGCAGGAACCTATGAGGCACGAGTGAGACATGGGAACGAGGGCTGGCACTGCCTGGTGGAGCTTGGTGTGATGTCAGGTAGGTGGATGGGATAGCTTCTCAAAGATAAAAGTAACCCTCTGAGAGGAATGGAGACTCTCATAGGGACAAAACCTGAATCTGGATCTGGCTGGAATCCTTTAAAAGCTTGGATTGCTAAGCAAGCAGCAATTCTGAAGTTGCATGCATCTACGGGATTCAACATTTCAAAATGATTCATGTCCCCCATTGAGTAGAAGCAATAAGGTAACTAAGACTACGCGGGACATGAAAGTCCCCACCATCTTACCTTGTTATTTTCAGCATTTTTTCCTGTTAACAGTATCAAAACCGGGCTGGTAAAGTGCTTCAAGAAACCATGATTTCCCTTCTTTTCTCACTCCCTTCCTGCATATCATAAAAATAGGTCTTCTGAACAAGGCAGGCCTGACAATCAGTACATCAATAGTCCCATAGTCTAGGGATCAAAGTGTTCTATGAATATTACTATGCAATTTTCCTTTTCTTAACAGTCACTGCTCACCCTTCTCGTCCTCTAATTGAGTCTGAATCGGTCAGGCTAAACTGCAACTCCAGCCACCCAGGAAATCCTACCAACATCCTCTGGTTCCACAGAGATGTCCTCGTTCGCACCTCCTACAGGCTTCGTCCTATGGGTCAAGCCCTGCTTATCACTGAATCAGACAGTAGTGACACTGGGCACTGGGTTTGCCAACTCACCTTTGTAGATGGGGAGAGAATTGCAGTCAGATACAACCTGCAAGTTATAGGTGAGATCCATCTTCTCATCTCATCTCATCTTCCCTTTTCTCACATTTCTTCTCTTTGGGGGGTGGGGGAGAACCGGCATAAGTAAAAACATGCTTATTTCACTCTCATTCTTAGTATGCTTGAATGAGTCAGAAAGACCTTGGAACGCTGAATTCTAGCCATCGCTCATTTTTGCACCCTCTGATATCCCACCGCTAAACACAGAGTGTTATTTTTATTATCTCCTCCATAGGATTTACTGAGCAAGCCCCCTCTGTCATCTATACAGCAGCTGGATCTGATGCTTATCTGCCTTGTGTCCTGAATTCCAATCCCATGAACTATGGAATTTCAGGGGTCGCCATCCAATGGAGATACATGGCAGGGAGAGAACTGGAGGCTAAACCCATTCCCAGTTATGAAAACCATCAAGATTTCACTCTTCATCTCCCAGTTGTTGGATTAAATGATGCAGGCCAATATCTCTGCGAGATCACCATCCAAGGCATTACTATAATTCAGAATGTTACTCTGGCAGTGATAGCAGGTGAGGAACAAACTTGTAGCAGGCCCATTCTTCTCTTAAGGGATTTCCCCTGAAAGTTAAGGGAACATAATCTATCCTACCTCCTAGCATCCTGAAAAAAATTTGAACTGGTAGCACATTTATCTTATGAGGCAGGAGCATGGACCACCAGAATACTTACCACTTTGGGATAATTGGATGTTTCCTATCATTCCCATAGATTCCTATCATTCCTGCTATTGGCCAGGCTATCTGAAAAGATGGAACTGATGGCCAATGTATCCAGAGAGTAATAGGTGAGGCAAGCAGATCAAAAGACTTGTAGACTTAAACTCAGTCAGAGTAGCTATAGAACAAAACTCTTCACCTTTTTCTCTCCTGAACTATTCTGAGAGTAGGTGACCCACCTCTATTGGGTGAAACCTATAGAGACCTTCTCAGAAAGATATATTTTAATGCATAAAATAAAATAGATTGTTATGGAGGGAAACCAATTATGCTCAAATTTTAACCAAAAAAGTAAAAAACAACAGATACATAATAATATCAATATGATATCCTTTATTAATCCATTAAATGGACAACATGACAATATTGTTTTTTAATGTATAATCATTTTAGGTAGTTGGATTTATTGAAGTTAACAAACATTTTTGGAGTCTATGGGCAATACATTACTTTGTTGCCTATATACATTAGGACATGACAAACTAAAATTTAGCTGAAGACCAGTAAAAATAGTTATATTTTTTTCATACAAATTCATAGAATGTAATCTATCCACAGACTATGTGAAGAGCCCCTGCTCCAAAGTTATATAGTAAAGAGCTTCCCTTAAATTTTTAAAATGCTTGTATGGCTCATATGAGAGCTAGAATGGTGTAGTTATTAAGGAATCAGGCTAGAAATAGATTGTGAGTTCTAATCCTACTTTGGGCAGAAGCTGGCTGGGTGACTTTGGGCTAATCACTTTGTCTCAGCCCTAGGAAGGAGGCAATGGCAAACCACCTCTGAAAAACCTTGCCAAGAAAACTGCAGGGGCTTGTCCAGGCAATTTCTGAGAATCAGACACAACTGAACCGGGGGAGAGGGATTTCTTATCCAGGAAAGAAAATCCAAGGCTGATATTCTGTGATAATTTATCTGAGACTCAGCCAGAATGAATGGAAACTCTGAGTCATATTTGGTGGTACTGAGCCTGGTGGTGGGCAGGCGTGATGCTGGGTTGTTTTCCCACTCTTCTAAATTCTTGCCTTACACTCCCACCCCCCCAATATCTGCACTCAGAGCTTTCAGTACTGTAGATGTTCATAGCTAGAATTCCTCATAGGCAGTTTTCTAGTTACTTTTACTAGAAACATTACCGTTTGTTAAAAGTTTGCCTGGCTTGATTTTTTTCTACTTGGGAAAATGAGTTTTGAGGAAGGATTTGAGAAAGAAATCTCCAGGAGACTGTGAGTTCTAGTCCTGCTTTAGGCATGAAAACTGTCTGGGTGACTTTGGGCTGCCAGTCATTCTTTCTCAGCCAGTCAGGGTCGGGTGACAAGCCAATCAGTCCATTTATTGCACAACCAATGCATAGCAATAACAATAGCACTTAGACTTACATACCACCCCACAGTGCTTTATAGCACTCTATGGACGGTTTACAGTCAGCATATTGCCCCCAACAATCTGGGTCCTCATTTTACCAACCTTGGAAGGATGGAAAAGGTTGAGGCAACCTCGAGTCCTGTCAGGATCAAACTCCAGACTGTGGGCAGAGTTACAGATAAATACAGATTAACAGAGTTGGAAGAGACCTTATAAGTCATCTAGTCCAACCCAAGCAGACCCTATGCCATTTTTGTCAGATGGCAGTCCAGTCTCTTCTTAAAAGCTTCCAGTGATGAAGCTCCCACAACTTCTGGAGGCAAGCTGTTCCATTGGTTGATTGTTCTCACTGTCAGAAAATTTCTCCTTATTTCCTGGTTGAATCTCTCCTTGTTCAGTTTCCATCCATTATTCCTCCTCTGGCCTGCAATACTGCATTTCTAATCACTATACCCCTGGGGCTCCTTCTTTTAATTCATTACAAAAAAAGCAGGTCCTGCACTTGCAGGAAAAATACTAGGAAGAAAAAAAATGTTGAACAATATAATAGTAACTATAGAAGTCCAAGAGAAATTAAATAAATTAAAGAGAATTACAGACATCAAAATAATGGCCATCATCAATGGATGAATGCATCCAACAGGGTTCCACTTGCCCCACAGGATGTTGAAAATGTGAACAACCTGAAATTAAATTCAGACAGTCAGTGTAGTATAGTAGCTATGAAGTTGGGCTAGGATCAAAGAGACCCAGGTTCAAATCTATTCTTAGTTATAGACGCTCATTTTATGACTTTAGAGTAGTAATTCTTCCTCAATCCAACCTAGGGTTGTTGAGTATGGGAATAATACATAATAATACAATCCTTTATATAGATCCAAGTCTCAGTGTTGCAGTTTGATTAACTTAATTTAGTGCTGTAGGAGGAAGGTGAGAGGGACAGGGGATTGGTGATTTCTGTTTCCTTGCTTTCCTTCAGTCATTTCCAGCACTGTTGAGACAAGAATTCCTGAAGGTTCTCACTTGTTCCTCAGCTGTAACCTCAGCTACTACACAGGAAAAGAGCATTTTCAGTGGAAGTGGCTGGACTTGGAATCCAGCAACAGCTCTGAGTCTGATTCCAGTAGGCCCATAAAATGGGGCCCAATCCAGGAATTCCACCAGGTGTCATCAAGGGATGCAGGCATCTGGGAATGCAGTGCCCACGGTCCAGAGGGGAAGCTGGGATCGGTGCAGTATCACCTGGAAATTGCAGGTATTCTTTGTTTTTTTAATTGCAGAAATGCATATTTCACTCTAAATTATATGGATCAGTTCCCATGTTTATGCTTGACAAGAAAAAGAGGGTAAAAACTTCAGCACAGTGCCAGGATAAAACAGATCAACAGAAGCTTGGAAAAAATAGAAACTTTTTCTGGTATTATGCATTCCAAGAAGTTGTTTGGGAACAGCATTCAAAAGTTACCTCCCCCCTTACCCCCTTCACCAGCTGCCCCAATTCAGATAGCAGAAAGATTGAAAGATCTCCCATGAAGCTCAGAAACCACAGAAAGGTGCAAGTAACCCAGGCTTTGAAGGCAAACTGGGCTTGAAAAAACAAGAACCTAGCGCAATGCCCTGCCCCCCCCCCCCCCCCCCCACCCCCCGCGTGCACAAGAAGATCATATTAAGCAATTCCCATTGTTAGCCTCACACCCGGCTTTTGAATTAGCAGAGTTCCCCGATTACCCCCATCAGAAGCAGGCTCGGATCTAATAGTCTGACCCAGACGACATGAGGGCAGCCTATCCCGGAACCCCACGGAGAAATTCTACCGCAAGATTTCAAAATTTTGCTGGGCTGGCAGACGCTTGTTCAAGAGGGAGCGTGACCTGGACGGGTTCCAGCCACGAGCCGCTGACGTCACCCCGCTCACTTCCTCGCTCCCCCCCCCCCCCCCACTCCCGGTTCTCGGTTCGCAACCTTTCTCCGAAACAAAGTTCGGAGGCTTTTCCCCAACCCGCCTAAGCGAAGCCATCGCCGCGGCAGGTGACTAAGGAGGGCGAGCCAGGCTGTCAGGCGCTTGGTGGTCGGCCTCGGCTCCGCTTATGCGCCCAGCCACCGGTGGAAAGGAAGAAGAGAGAGAGACCGCGGCTTCTACAGCCACAGCCCCGCCTCGGCTCTTTCACTTGCGGGAGCCGCGGATGCCGTGGCTGAGAGGAGCGGAAGCAACCGCGGCAGCTTCCCTGGCTGCTCGCCCCAAAGGGAGGAGCGAAGTGGGGCCAGGATGGGGTAACGGGCTGGAACAACATCGCCCCAGCGCATTCCCAACCTACGCCGGGGCCGGTGTCATTTGCACGGGCTGCAATTTCTTTCTTCGACCCTCCTTCATCTTCCCCCTGAACAAAGGAGAGCCGGGAAGAGGGCTGAAGAGCAGCGCTGCCGTTCGTGTATTTTCCTTCACACGATTCACGCTCGGGCTTTGTGAGAACAAAGCCCCCGCGCGAAGGCGGAGGAGAGAGATCCTGAGCTCATTTCCTTTTCAGGCGGGGAGGGGAGGGGGAACAATTCTGTCGTCTTGGAGATTGGAGCTCCTGATTAAAAAAAGCTCGACTCCCTGCCTTCAAAGGAACTGAACTGCACTGACCTCCCCCCCCCCCCCCCCCCGCCAGCCTGGCTAAAACTATTGGGGGTTGCAATTCAGTAGCATCTACTGACCGGAGATTATAGATGACAATGACATTATTAAAATTAGACGATCCAATTACTTCTTGTTCAACTCAAACCCCAATGAAGCTTTAGTTTTTATTTGGGGGATTGAGTGTCACACATAATCTGACACTTCCAACAACAGGCCCAAACAGCGACTTGGGACAGATGTTGTGGTCCCAAGTAGGCTGGACACAATTTATTCAACAGATTAACTATCCACCACTGAGATATACAATGTACTGGGTTCAATCCACAGTTTGTTACAGTCTATTTATTAACTGTTTAAGACAGTTTTTATAAATCGTCTCCCTTCCTTTCAATGTGAGAAGAAGAAATAGTTGGCATCTGGTTATTAATTGCATATTGTTTCAAGTCTCTGGATGATCTCACTTAAAAATTTTACGTAGAGATTGAAAAGCAGAGGTAGGTTAAACCTTGTGGCGCTTCAGAGTAACGCTATGGACTTCTAGATTGGAAAGGTGGTGTCATAAAATTCAGACAGTCTACTCAGAAAAGTACAGTGGTTAAAGGGACTGAACGCTTCAGAGGCCCAGAAGAATTAATCAGTCTCTCCACACTCATACAGGCCATCAAAGCAGGCCTAAAGGATACCTGGAATGCAACCAGATAATTGATTTTAACCAATTTACTTACTGTTCCAAAATGACCTAATCCTCTAGGCAGCCTTTAGTGATCAATAACCCCAGTATGCATTTGTGGGTATCAAAGAGCACAGCAATGGTGATAAAGCTACTAAAGCAGCTGTGACTGAGATTTCTATCTTATTCTCTTAGTTTACAGGGTGGAGCATTAACGTTATTCGTACCTTATTTTTTAAAATCAAATCACTAATAGCAGTTGATTTGGAAGGAAGGAGGATCCCAGGAGCCACAAAAGCAAAAAGTGCAATTCTATATGCAGGAATATATCACTATGCAATACAATGGGACCTGTTGCTAAATAAACAGGACACAACTTTTATCTTGATATTTATTTATTTTATTTATTTATTTATATTAAATTTATAGACCGCCCTTCTCCCTGAGGACTCAGGGCAGTGTCCAGCCGGAATTAAAAAACACATAATATAAACAATAAGAACAATTAAAAATAGAATAATAAATTTCGGCTCAAATTAAAAATACCAATCCCCATAAAATTTAAAATTTAAAATACTGCTTGAGCCGGCCCGGCTTGTTTGAAAAAGTAAGTTTTCAGGGCACGACGGAAGGCACTGAGGTCTGGGATTTTCCTTATCTTGGGGGGTAACTGATTCCAGAGGGTAGGTACCCCCACAGAGAAGGCTCTCCCCCTGGGGGTCGCCAGCCTACATTGTTTGGCTGACGGCACCCCGAGGAGGCCCTCTCTGTGGGAGCGCACGGGTCGATGGGAGGTCATCTGTGGCAGTAGACGGTCCCGTAGATAACTAGGTCCTATGCCATGGAGCACTTTAAAGGTGATAACCAACACCTTGAAACGCACCCGGAAGACCACTGGGAGCCAGTGCAGCTCACGCAGGAGTGGTGTTACATGGGAGCGCCACGTTGCTCCCATCACTACCCGCGCGGCCGCATTCTGGACCAGTTGGAGCCTCCGGGTGCCCCTCAAGGGGAGCCCCGTGTAGAGAGCATTACAGCAATCAAGGCGAGAGGTGACAAGGGCATGAGTGACTGTGCACAGGGAATCCCGATCAAGAAAGGGCCGCAACTGGCGAATCAGGCGAACCTGACAGAAAGTCCCCCTGGTGACAGCCATCAGTTGGTCCTCTAAGGACAGCTGCCTATCCAGGAGGACTCCCAGATTGCGAGCCCTTTCCGTGGGGGCCAAAGACTCGCCCCCAATAGTCAGCGATGGAGTCAACTGACTATATCGGGATGCCGGGAGCCACAGCCACTCAGTCTTGGAGGGGTTGAGTCTGAGCCTGTTCCTCCCCATCCAGGTCCACACAGCCTCCAGGCACTGGGACATCACTTCAAGGGCATCGTTGGGGTGGTCTGGGGTGGAGATGTACAGCTGAGTGTCATCAGCGTATTGATGGTATCTCACCCCAAAACCACGGATGATCTCGCCCAGCGGCTTCACATAAATGTTGAACAGAAGGGGCGAGAGGACCGATCCCTGTGGCACTCCACAGATGAGAGGCCTCGAGGTCGACCTCTGCCCCCCTGTCAACACATACTGCGACCGGTCGGAGAGAAAAGAGGAAAACCACCGCAACACGGTGCCTCCCACCCCCAGCTCTTCCAACTGGTGCAGCATGATACCATGGTCGATGGTATCAAAAGCCGCTGAGAGATTTAACAGGACCAGAACAGAGGAGCAACCTCTGTCCCGAGCCCTCCAGAGATCATCAACCAATGCGACCAATGCCGTTTCTGTGCTGTACCCAGACCTGAAACCTGACTGGAACGGATCTAGATAGGATGCTTCCTCCAAGAATTGTGGGAACTGTCGTGCGACCACACTCTCAACAACCTTCGCCATAAAGCGAAGGTTGGAGACAGGACGAAAGTTGGCTAATAATGCCGGGTCCAGGGACGGCTTCTTGAGGAGAGGCCTCACCACCGCCTCTTTCAAGGCAGCGGGGAAGTGACCCTCACTCAATGAAGCATTAATAATGCCCTGGAGCCAGCCATGTGTAACCTCCCGGGAAGCCAGTACCAACCAGGAGGGACACGGGATATATATGGTACTTTGCAATTACATCTGTATTTTATTGTTTCATCCAACCAAATGTGATCACACCCATCAAATTAAAAAATAACTTTGCTCTCACCAATATAATCTTAATTTACTTACTACAAAATGTATGCGATTCAGCTCTGAATTACATCTCATCCAGTAGCTGCCATTTTACTACAGATAATTGAGATCAGATAATTGATTTTCCATGTGATACTATACGCACATACTAAGCTAAAGATGGATTTTTGAGTTTATCAGTTTTTGATCTGCTCTGATTTTCCCCCCATTCTGATTTATTTAGTATAATTTTGTCTTGCAGCCAGTGCCCAGCTTGCCAGCTTGCCCTCTGTACCAACTGAGACAATATTTGGCCTGTTACTATTTTTGCTTGTTGTCTTACTCTTCATCATAGCCTTGGTCTACCTGAAACGAAGGGTAAGTCATAATATCCACCACCCTTTTTTGCTGTTCTTGCCTATCTTTCTTTTTCTTTTCAAAATCAGTGGGAAACCAAATCATCAGGGTACAATTTGATTAAAATCCCTCTCCTTTGAGGCTGAGGTCCTGCCCTTCGTTTGACCATCTGTTACCAACTCAATTACCCAGTGGGGTAAATGTGATTGTGGGGGTTAGCTCTAGTCCCAGCAGAAGCTCTCCCTCATCTCCAAATGATATGAACATAGTATCATTTCTTTGTGATGACTCTTTTTCCCTGAAGAACGACTGATAAAGTTGTTACTAAAACAAAAGACTAACTACAATTTCTTTTACCACTATTAATTTTTAGAGGTATTCCTTGAACTTCCAAGCATTGGATAGGATTGTGGATGCTTTGCCTGGGAAAGTAGAAAAGAATGGAAGCCAGAAGAAGATTCTACAATCGGAATGCTAAAGGAAAGGAAAACAAGGAAGATGATTACTTATATGAGAACTGTCAGGACTGGCCAACTAGACCTATGAATAGATTTATGTTGGTTTGGGTCAAGGGTCAGTAAGTTTACTGTGTTTTAAACGATGAGAGAGATCTTCCTTAAAAACAGTGAAATCTGAATGTACAGTAATCTGTTGAGGGAGCGGATGTAGAGCCAATTTCTTCACAGAAATCACCTTTAAAATCTGCTGGATTTCTCAGAGATGGTAGCTCCCCCTTTTAACTGCTTAGTAGTCCCCTATATGTCCCCACATTTTTGTGCAAGTTTAGGAAGTCTTATTCATTTCTGTCCCTTTCTCAAGGCTTGCTTGCTTGTCCTATCTACAAAATAGTACAGATATTCCTCAACTTATGACCACAATTGGACTGGGATTGCCATTTTAAATTGGTATGTCATAAAGTGAGACATCATCTGGCCATGCCACCTTACAGCAGCAATCCCATCATTCTTTGTTGTGGTTACTAATCAGGAATTGCAAGTACCCATTTCAGTCCAAACCATTCCAAACTTTCTCCCTCCCAGCCCAGAACCTCAGTAAGATAAAGGACTGCCTCCAACTCACCCCCCACCTGTATCTCCCCCATCTGTGTGTTTAGGCCCCCCGCCCCCTGCCTTGTAAGGTGGCAAGCAGTCCCAGAGCTGCATGCCTGTGAGGTTGTTTGCCATGACTCAGAAAGCCTCAGCTGCCCCAGCAAGTGCCAGCAAGCACTCATATGCTCAGATGGCCTTTTCTTCCAGCTTCATTTCTTTGCAGAACCCAGTTATTATTCTTCTGTTTGTAATCCACAGTTCTATAAACAGAAATAATTATCTCTGAAAGCTCAAATCTTTCAATAAAATAATTTTGGTTAGATTTTAAAGACTGGTCTTTTAAAACTATTAAATGAAAAATAAGTAATTAAAACGCAAATAATAATTCGTAGAATCTTAGGGCTGGAAGGAACCTTGTGGGTCTTCTAGTAATCCAACCCTCTGTTCAAGGCAGGAGTCCTTATATCAACTCGGACAAATTGTTCTTGAAAACCTGTAGCGATGGAGTACCCGCAACTCTGCAAGGCAAGCTGCTCCTTTGATTAATCATTCCTACTGTCAGGTAATCCCTCATTTTCAGGTTGAATCTCCCTCTGAAAAGCTTCCACCCATTGCTTCTTGTTCTGCCCTCAGGTGCTATGGAAAATAAATCAATGGCCTCTTCCCTGTCACAGCCCCTCATGTATTGGAAGGCACCTATCATGTCTCCCCTGAGCCTTCCCTACATTAGGTTGAACTTGCCTAGTTCCCTTCGCCATTCATTGTACAATTTAGCCTCCAGACTCCTTATCATTTTTGTTGTTCTTCTCTGCACTCTTTCTAGGGCTGAAGCATGATGATCCTCATAATCATAACTATCATTAAGTTTTGTTAATACTGTGAAATGTGACATCTGTGCTCTATTTAATTGATGTAGCCACAGGTGAAACAAAAGCTGCTAAAATTGTATCTGTTCCCTTTTATTATTACAACTTTTGAACAAATGTACCATATTTCAAATGTTAATGTTGGAGTGTTGTAATTTATTACAATTTACCAAGAAAAGGCAACCTTTGATTGGTCTGCTTATGTTCTGATCAGTGGTCCAGAGATTAAGAGCCATTGCCCCATATAAGCACATAGCGATCATTACTGTCCCTATTGGCTAATGGAACTCAGAGTGCATGTCTGATTCCATTTCTGAATTGCACTCTGAGTTGCCTTGAGTGCTGCCCTGCATTTGGGCTAAAGCACTTCAGGTTTTTTTGCAGGCTAACCTCAGCAGCGGATTGGTTACTTTGCAGAGAAAGAACTGCCCCTTCAATTGAGCCAATGCTTGTCATGTATTGTAATAGGTTCTATATCTCCCTTTACTGCATCCATCAAAGTGGGCAACAGCCTCTATCAACATTCTCTATGATAGAACACTACTATTACAGTCCGAAATCAGACTATGACTCAGAAATGTCCGAACAAACAACATTCAGATGAATTTGCATCTCATAAAAAGCTATTTAAAGACCTGTGTTCTGACAGACCAGCACAACTCAAAATGCACTGACGATGTCTCCTCAAATGGTGATAAAATGTTTGCAACCAAATTGTCAAACCAACAGCCTAACTACCAACCCGAGCTACTAATATTCAAACACATTTCAGAACACTATTATGTTGAAATCCCACCAGTTCTCTGATGGGATGGAAAAACTGCACAATAAAGTGAGTATGGTGGGATGGCCAACTCACACGTTGCCATGTTTTGAGAGAATGACTTTCCTTGCTTTATCTCTGGTCTAATGCTGGTTGAAAATATGATTGCCAAATAGCAATTGGGCAGAATGGTGTAGTAATATGGTAGAATGGAGAGCTGGCTGTCTTAAAACCCAGTGGCTCCGTGCTGAGAGGGGCAATTTTGAGAGAGACAGTCCTACTTTATTACACCAGCTCGCCCAACCTGCTGAACAAGTGGTCGATGGGCCTATTTTAAATTAGGTGTAGTCCTTTTTCAAAACTCCACAAAAGTGCAGTATTTTGAAAGCGCATGAAACCTGGGCTCAAAACCTAAGAAGCTTCCCCACCCCTCTTAATAGCTATAGGGAGCTGCATGTACAGCAGTGGCTGAAAATGGTGTCCACCTCTTTTCCATGAAGAGAAAAGGGGACAAGATTGACAGGACAAGAGGACATGGGGGAGGGATCATATTCACCAAACCAGTCTGAACTGGCCATAGGCACTAGGCTGCTCCTGTTCATTCTTTGTGAAGTATTTTGATGGATCCCAACAATAGGGCACCAAAATTGTTGGCTGTCAGTTTATTCCTCCTACCCTCGTTGATTATCTGGAAGTTTGCTAAAGTGACACTGCCATCTAGAGTCTACAAAGAAAGAGCAAAAAAGAAAGATGATTTATCCATCCATCTATCCCTCACATACGTCACATATGAGCTCCTTTCAATATTTTAATTATATTTATATAAAACATGTTTATGTTTTCCTCCAGTGTTGATATTTATGTGTTTATCCCTTTTTTATTCTTACAACACACCACTTAAACAGGACTGCAGGCAGGAACAGCATGAATAGCAGAATAGTCCCTACCACATAGGGGACTATTCTTAATTCAGTCTCAAGGGAAGGCTTTGGTTTTGAGTGAAAAAGCTTTGCACAGTACTTATGGCTGCTCCTTGGGGGCATTGGGGATGAAATTTAGAGAGAGAGAGAGATGATAGATGAATAGATGATTAGATAGATAGATAGATAGATAGATAGATAGATAGATAGATAGATAGATAGATAGACATCCAAATCAATATTAAACCATAATGCATGCTACATTCTTGAAAGCAACAATGAGGCAGCATATGCATACTGTATAGCAAAGATGGACAGCATTAATCCACATCACTCTCCAAGGCCAATCAATCGCTCAGCAAGGATTCAAAATATCTCTCCTTAGGTCGTCCCAATTCCTGAACAGTCAGAGGGTAGACTAAATATTTCATTCTGGATCATTTCATTACTATATGGTAGTTTTCCAGCTTTTTTGGGTTACTAAATATGACTAGACCTTTTATAGGATCTCATTAAAATTTATCTTAAATCTCCTAAGAGCTAAAGCCCTTTCTCACTGGGTCAGCTAGCACTGATTCTAATTAACTTACTTGTCAAGGGTAAATCTACATTATTTCAGGTTTTTAATGAAAGAACTTATTTAATTTTTTTAAAAATCATTTGGGCATCAGACCATAAGCTACCTGGAATTATCTTTTGTAAAATAGTAGCCATGAATGTTTCTAAACAGACATGCTGAGGGACAATGGTTCAAAGAAATGCTAATTAAAGTTTTCCTCACAGACTGAAACAAGCCTCTTCAGGAACAGCCAAACAAAGTAGGGGAAGCTCTGAAATCAGGACAGCTGATGAAAAGTATTGATTTGATTGAGACTGTCATTTGTTCTATAATTATCTGGTTTGCACAGCAGCCAAACAGGACAGGTACAGACTTCAACAGATAGTTAGGACTGCAGAAAAAACAATTGTAACCAGCCTGCCTGGCACAAGCCAGAAAGAGGGCTGTGAAAATATCTACAGACCTCTCACATCCTGGACATAAACTTCCCCCCTCAGGACTCCACTGCAGGGCATTGCATGCCAAAACAACTAGACACAAAGACAGGTTCTCCCCTCATGCCATCACTCTTCTAAACAACTAACTCCCACAGCACTGCCTTATGCCTAAAGATATTTACTCACTTGGTACAGTAGTGGGTTTCAAATCCTTTCGCTACCGGTTCGCTTGTGGATGCATGCTCGCACGTATTTGCAATGCTGCTGCACATGCGCAGAGACATCCAGGTGGGTGGGCGGAGCCTCCTGCTGCCACCTCTACCAGTTCGTGCGAACCAGGGCGAACCAGTAGCAACCCACCACTGATCTGGTAGGAGGGTATTGCTGTTATCCTTCTCATCTTTCATACTAACTTATCCTATTGGTATCTTATGATTTATCACTTATTTGTATCTTGTGATTTATTATTGTATCTTATGATTTATGATTTATGAATTACCACATTGTTGTTTCTGAGAGTTAATTCACTGGAGACAAATTCCTTGTGTGTCAAATCACACTTGGCCAATAAAAAAATATTCCAATATTCCAATTTGGTAGGCTCAACTGTTGTTTGGTTGCCCCCCCCCCCCCCCCCCCCCCGACCTCATGGGCTGGTTGCAATTCTAATATTTTTTCCCAAAGAAAATCAATTAAAAATCTGCACAAAAACAAAACAAATATTTGCTATGGTATATAAAATAAAACTACTGCTTTGAAAAATGGAATCAAATAGACAAATATTTGTTGTTAGGAGAGTTCGACTTTTTGTTTAATGATAGAATAGTACTGTAGATAGGCGGTGCCCCCACCAGCGCTTAATCAAGATGCCCTGGCAATATCCTTTGGCTACAGTATATCACTGTGATGTTGTCTTTCCTCATCTCATCCCCAGCTTGTGAGCACACCAGCCTTTAGATGCCCTCAGCCCAGTCAGTGTTGAAGTATGTTCTTCCATGTACCCATCAGCAATCGCCAGGGGTGATAAACTCTACCACAATTAAGTTGGAAGCAAAGACAGGTGCAATAGTAGTTGGAATCAGAGAGGTGTACTGGTAATTTCAAGATAACCCCTTCTCTTTCAGTTAATCCTGTTGATCATAATTTGATTGTTTTGTGCATAAAGAGCTTGATACAGTACTACTGTGTGAATCTTCTTTTGGCTTGGAATAAGAAAGGTAAAAATGAACTTCTTAGCACAAGGGTTGTTTTTGCATTCCTCTGAAAACACAACTACTTCAGTGGTGAAATGTAAAATTTGTTACTACCGGGTCTGTGGGCGTGGCTTGGTGGTGGGGGTAATGTGACTGGGTGGGTGTGGCCAACTTTTTTTATATATACTTTTAAAAGCATTTTTTCTACAATCTTAAGGTTGCAGGAAAAATGCTTTTAAAAGCCTCTGACAATCAGGCAACTCAGCTGGGATCGCCAGAGGCTTTTAAAAGCATTTTTTTCTACAACCTCTTTGGCCGAGGAGGTTGTAGAAAAAATGCTTTTAAAAGCCTCTGACGATCCCAGCTGAGCCGTGCGATCATCAGAGGCTTTTTTTTTTACTTTTAAAAGCATTTTTTCAGCTCAAGTCGTTGTAGAAAAAATGCTTTTAAAAGTAAAAAAAAAAGCCTCTGATGATTGTGCAGCTCAGCTGGGCATGTGGTGGGGGTGGGGCAGAGATTTTTGCTAACGGTTCTCCAAACCATCCACTGCCATCGCTACCGGATTGGGCGATCCGGTCCAAACCAGGAGCATTTCACCCCTGCTCTAGCTGCAGGCATATGATTCCTGTTATAAGTTCATGAGTGCTTAGATAGTACCATAGTGGTTGTCATTCAGTATCCTTTATGACATCCCTAGTGCCGTGTAATGGAATGAGCTCCCGTTACTTGTCCCAGCTTCTGCCAACCTAGCAGTTCAAAAGCACATAAAAAAATGCAAATACAAAAATAGAGACCACCTTTGGTGGTAAGGTAACAGCATTCTGTGTGCTTTTGGCATTTAGTCATGCTGGCCACATGACCACAGAGACATCTTCGGACAGCACTGGCTCTGCCCCCTAGAGTTGCGAACACATATGTGCGAGGGGAACCTTTACCTTTACTATGGCATTGTAGAAGTAACTGGCAGCTGGTAATTTAAATGACAGTCTATTAAAGTTACACAGTAATGGTAGGTTGCTCAGCCAGCATTTTTGTGTTTTAACTCTGCAGCCCTTACCAGTTTAGGACAAGGTTAAAGTATTGTAAGAATGGAATTACAGGAACAATCCCTTTCCCATTGTTTCCTTAATGGAGTATGGAGGAATATGAAAGTCTGCTTTTGTTGCAGATATAAAGAAAGGAAAGGAAGAAGAAAGAAAATAAAGGTGCTGCTTGTGACTCATAGACCTGCTGCAGGGCCATGATTGGTGATACCTCCCCCCCTACACACACACACACACACATACACACACCAGCTGGGGATATACAGAAGAGGGCAAGAAAGCTGAAGAGGGCAAAAAACCAATTGCTTTGGCACCTATGCATTGTGCATGCATTAACCTGCACCACTTCAAGAGTTGAAACGGGCATATTCAGACAACTGGCAATGATGGAGAATAGAGAAAAATAGAAGCAGAATAAAGATCAGCAATGGGAAATAACAAATTTAATGCTGGCACAATATTCTACTGATTAAAATATAGGTCAATAGTCCCATAGTTTGTTTGGAAAGCAGAGAAGTTTTAGGATGTTCAGTTTCTTAGGTGTCTTCTTTAGGAAGCATTTGTTCAACAGCTGTTTTCTTTTAGTCCTGAAAATGAAAAGCATTCAAAGTCTTTTACAGCAGTGTATATCCTGCACCATTCAGTTCCATACTCATATTCTGTTCAGTTCACAATCATATAGGTGATTCCTGTTGCTTCTTCTCACACACACAAACACACACACACACACACACACACACACACACACACACACACACTGATTGCATCAATATTTTTAGTTACTGTACCCATATTGCTAAGCAACCATCTTAATGTTAAAAATTTTAGGGCACTTTGCCTTCTATCTGTTCCACACAAATGCATATGTAGAATAAATAAAGTTGCCAGGTGTCCACTATTTGAGTGGACAGTCCGCTTTTTTCACATTATGTTCACTATTTTTTTTCACAAAATAGTGGACATTTTTTTTATTCAAAAGCTTTATGATGAAATGATACGTAATCTAAAGATGTACCGTCTAAGAGAATAAGGATAGGAGAATCGTGTTTTGTCATTTTTTTCATAAGCTAGAATGAGACAAAGATTGAATATCCATTGAACTCGATTCTCCGAAAAAATTATTAATCATACTCAATTGTTTCACAAGACATTTAATAAAAGTATATAAAATTGTTTCAATCTAATTGATCGCAATAATCCTCCAACTTTAGAAGAAATGATGAACATCTGGTTATTATCACCATGGCGAGAAGAACTTCCACCCAACACTCTCTTCGATGAAATTTCTGCCTTAGAAGAAGTTTATGTTCATCTGCAGGGCAATTCATCCCTTGATAAGTAGATGTACTTTTTCAAGAAAGAGCCAGCTCCAAGTTTACTGAAACTGTTCCAGTATTGTGCATCAATTCCGGTATCAAATGCAAACGTTGAACGAATTTTCAGCGTCATGGGAAATTTGTGGACTGACGAACGTAACCGACTGCTTGTACCATCAGTTCGAAGTGAACTTTGTATATTTTTTAATATTTCTCAACGTTGTACTGAAATTAAAGAATTATTCCTTAAACACAAAGAATTGATCAAAGCTGCACAATCAAATAAAAAATACACACGGCAGCAAAGTAAAATGTAATTTAATATTTTACATATTATTATAATATATTTGATGTTTTGAATTTTAAGTAAAGTTTTGAAGTGATTATTTTAATACATGTTAAAATATTTGTAAGAAAATATATAATTTAATTGTAATCTTTTTTTTTTAACTACTTAACCCTCCCTCTCCCCCCGCTCCCCGCTTGTCCGCTATTTTTTGGAAGCAGACCTGGCAACCCTAAGAATAAATGAGTTAATTCTGGGAAGAATGACACTTGAATAATTTAGTTGCTGCAAAGGACTGCATATTTTTATCAGATATGACAGTTTTAGTGTGTCTGACACATGGTTACATGGCTGGCAGACATTTCAGTGGTGGATTAAATACTTAAAATAGTTCCGCCTCTCCTACCCCTGCAGTTCTGTAGAAAGTTTTCTAACTAGCGTGTTGAAAGTCCTAAACAGTTTAAAGTTATATAAACCAAAATCGAAGCATTTCTTATATTGTATTTTGATTTCATCTTTTCACTTTTAGGAGAAATGGCTGAGTATATCATCGTCATCACCATCATCATCTTTTGAATTTAAATGCTTCCAAATCTAATCAGGAAATCAAGAACATCAAGAGAAATTATAGAGCAACAGTTAAAGCATCTATACTGTACACAATAAAAATATAAAACCACAAAACATCCACAGTAGTTGCAGTATAATATTAAAAGCCACCATAATAACCAAAACAATAAATACAAATACTCTGCTACAATATTCTAAATTAATAATGATTACTAATTGCAAACAATGTCATAATAAAAATCTCACAATTGCAGGTAATATGGTACTTTACCATCACAGAGCCTCTGAAGAAGCTTGATCTTTCCTGCTTCCCCAAAAGGTCATCACACAGCTGGAGGCCCTGCACATCAAACCTACAAACCTTTAAAAAACAATGCAGAACAATCTCCTACCAGGAGTATGAAATTTAGAAATTGACAAAGGGGCCAACCAATTAGAGATGCACGACTAGATTTGGCAAGTGATCCAAAAGACTCTGTGCCTCATGCTCTGCAACTGCGTGAATTCTTCATCTGTCCCTTCTTTCTGTGGATCTTTCTGTTTTTCAAAAAATGATTGCTAAGTCAGAAATGGCTATACCAAACTTCCCTGGATTTGAAGCTCCGTTCTGAGTTCCTGCAAGAGAGGAGATGTTGATTTCACTTACACCACTTTCTAGGTCCTGAAATCCTGCAGTGCAGCAGAGTGGCATGACCATATAAGATGTAAACAGTCAGAATTGCTCATATGCCTTCGTGACAGTCAGAAATGGGGATGTGCTAGCAATGTGTTTTCTTGTACTTGAGAGGAGGAGGAAGCAATGAGTGGGAGGCCAGCATGAGTAACTGAGCTATTGGCCCGCAAATAAGCACTGATTGGCATATAGTTCTCTGTGCTCAACCACTGACCAGAAGGACAAGGCACCAACTGTCTGTTTCCTCTACTTGCTTCCTTTACAAGTAGGCAAACATGTCTATAATCCTATATCTTGCAGCTGCAAATAATCAAAACAGTTCAAATCAATCTTGGGCACATTCTAAATTAGAATCAGAAGGATTATTAGGAGATTGAAAGTCTAGTCATCTGGAAAGGCCATAATTGACTAAGCATAGATGTGATTGGCTGTCCATCAAGGTTGCTAGAAAATATTTTGCATGGAATACTTTAACCCTTAGCCTGCAAGTTTGATCAGATTACCATCCTTGATGTTTCAGCATTCCAGCACTAGCTATTGCATTTTTATGTCTGTATATAAATCCCACAAAAGATTTTTGAAGTAATATTGCCTTAAATATATTATTGTCCAAAAAGGATATTTATTTATTTATTTTGTCAAACACATAATAGCTAAGATATAAGTATAAGATACTCAAGGTTTCCTCAAGCATCTTCAGTTACTCTCAAGTCCAGCCCAAGAATAACATTGAACAATTCAGTCAAAGTTCAGTTCTTTATTTGCTTACACCTAATATCAGAATCTTGCCAGACTAAACCAATACTACTCTTACCTTAACAGATACACCCTGGGAGATTCTAAGGAGTGGCTGTTTTATCTCCTATCCAGCTCTGGGCTATGTTGCCTCTTGTCTGCTCCCTGTGCCTTGGGATAGGCTCTCTCCTTCCTGGAAAACTGCTGTTTCACTGCAGTCAATCACACCATCTCCCTCTGCATAAACACCATCCCTCACAGTTACACTTTTGAAATCAGTATCATTTAGTTTACTCAGCAAGAAAATGGAAGAATATCTGTTTTACATGAGCAATATAAAACAGAGTATGAACGTTTCTAATAATGCTTACTACTACGGTAGCTGCTTGGATACATGGCTATTGATCAATCTATTATGTCTGTTAATTTCCATATAAACAAGTACATAATTTACATGTGAGGTGCGATAGCTCAGTGGTTAGACGCTGAGCTTGTCAACTGGAAAAGGGACAGCCCAGGTGTGAAACCTGGATGCCGTGCAACGGGTGAGCTCCTGTCACTTGTCCCAGCTCCGGCCAACCTAGCAATTCAAAAGCATGCAAATGTGAGTAGATAAATAGATATCATTTCAGTGGGAAGGTAACAGTGTTCCATGTGCCTCTGAGTATAGTCGTGCTGGCCACATGAACACAGAAATGTCTTTGGACAATGTTGACTTTCTCAGCTAAGAAATGGAGAAGAGCACCACCCTGTAGAGTTGAACAGTGGAAACTGACAGTAAGATGAACACATAGCACAGGAACTTGTAATTTTGAGCAATGGGTTTTAAGGCTGATTATTCCAAAAGAGTACAAACAAAAGTCCTTACAAGTAATTGTTTAAAGAATTTAACAAATTCAAAACAGGTATAGGTCAAACTGAGGATGATATTTTTCTTATTCATTTATCAAAGGTCAACCAAAGGAGTTATCCTCACCAAGGCTCTGAAAGTTATTCCCTCCCTTCTATTTATTGCTTAAATATGACCTTGAGAGAGACAAATGGATTTCATGACATTGAACAAATTTCTGTTCTTCCCTCTGATTTAACCTCTGCATTGTGCCAACTGTTATTTCTGATTCACAAGAGTATCTTCTCTCCGTTTGCAAGAAAGAAGTGATAGTAGAGCTATCCTGAAAGCCTGTAATTGCTGTTATTTGAAAACAAGACTCACAAAAAGTCTTCTCTGTGAAAAAGCATTGAAAGAAAACTGGTCTTAAAGCCAATGGTAATTTATCTCCATCATAATAAGATAGTAACTATTCTCTGATCCCCAAATGTTCAGGGTAAATTTAACATTGCACAATTGTTTCACAAAATTAATTTTAGAATTGCTTTATGTGGACTCTGTTTTCCTATTTTAAAGCTGACCCTTCTAATTTGTAGGATTCATCAGTTTAATCATAGAGTCTGTCTGATCCCAAAGCTGTTCTTATTAGAGAGCTGAGTTAATAGAGTTGATGGAATTGATAAGGTTCTCTGAGCCTCCATTTCACTTTTGAGTTGATTTTGTTCTCTTTCTTTTATTCAGTCTTTCCCTGCTGATTTCACTCAAGATTTTACTTTCTGCATCACATCTTTTTCTAAACCAGTTTTGATAACTTCAATATTCCTGGTTTGTTTGGGGGTTTTTTTTTTGTATCCTCATTGTTTGAATACTTATGAATAAACCAATCCAAAAGTTATCTCCTCTACTTTGTCATAAACCAGGGGTGAAATGCTACCGGTTCACTCCAGTTCGGGCAAACTGGTAACGATAAAAACTACCAGTTTGGGTGAGCCAGTGGTAAAAAAAAAGCTACGATCCAATGAGCACCTGTGCCACACGGTTTAGCTTTGCTAGAAAGCAGGATTTCCTGCTTTCTAGCGAAGCTAAATTGCACACCACAGCTGATTCTTCCGTTGTTGTTCTACTTATCTTCCCAGGCCTCCTTTTGGCACATCTTGCGCGCATGCAAATGCTAACTACTAGTTCGCCTGAACCGGTAGCTTTTTAAATGCACAGCGCGCATTTGGTGCACACTGTGCATGCGCACAAAGCAGGCTTTTGGTATGCAGCACGCATGCGCAGGCAGCGAACTGTTAGCAAACTGGTTCAAATTTCACCCCTCTCATAAACCTTCTCTGTTTATAACCCTTCTGACAACCTAGTTGTTCATAAATATAAAGCACAATAAGCTATAAAATCAGTAGTTAGTTTATGCTCCCTTGGAGGTTCTTCTGGTTGTTCTGAGGCTCATTTATCTGTTCTATAGTTGTTACTGTGATTATTTCCTTTCCATGGAAACTTGTTCCTCTAATAAGGCTAGCTCCCCATATCTCTTGCTCAATGATAGCAAATTTAAATCACTTTGAGTGCTTACGGAGGCTTTAGATGTCAGCAAGTTGTCAATTTTCAGTTGTTTTGGCAGTCAATCCCATGATTGTCTAGAGCAGTAATGGCTAACCTTTTCCGGACCGAGTGCTCAAAATGCGTGCAAGCACACGCGTGTGTGCACCTGAACTCCCAAAACGCAATGTCCGTGCGGCCCCGACGCATGTGCCCTGCCCTCTGCGTGGCCCCCCCGTGCATGCACACATGGGTCCCCTGTGTATGCAAGCACAGGGCCCTGCCTGCACCCTCTATGCATGCATGCACACCCACTTATGTTTGTGCCTCTCACGCATGTGCACACGCCCCCCCACATGCCCGCCCCCTGCACATGCACGGCAGAGATCCAAAGACCATCTGGCTGGCAGGAGGCGCATGCGCATGCACAGCGGAACTGAACTAGAGTGACGGCTCGTGTGCCATCAGAGAGGGCACTGCGTGCCACCTCTGGCACGCGTGCCATAGGTTCGACATCATGGGTCTAGAGCATATCCTACCTCATTTCTTAGAAGTTTTGCAGATCCTTTCTCGAGTTACCCATTTTTGTTAGAGTGCTACAACATTTTTATTTCCCATCTGTGTGACTGCCTGTGGCTTTTCTCTCAGGTGTGAGGATCTGACAAATTATTGTATTAGTAAGGTGATATAGATAAAAGAATTTCCCCATTAAAATAATTAGAATGCAGTTCAGAGTCATGCTCCTTCATGACTTTCTCTTCAGGGAGTATTATTATTAACAGACCAAGGAAATGAAAATTAAACATAAAATACAACCAGTATGTAAACAACAGCAATCCAATAGTCAGTGAAAATATCTGGATTTGTGGAAGTGTGATTAAATAAGCCAGATTTCTTACCAAATAGTAGCTCTAAAGAAAGAAGAAAAATGCCAACCAAATTATTTCCTCAGAAATTATTTCCTCATGCTACTTTTGGAAGGGAAGAGAAGTAAAGAAAAAAAAGTTCAAATTGCTTAACTATCGCCTAGGTTTTGGGAGAGAAGATGGGGAAAAGAATTAAGAGCAACTTTAGCTGAGGAGAACTTACTGGAAGTAAGAGCTATTCAGATTGTAATAAAGCATTAAAAAGACACAAGGTGTGTTTGCAAACCAAACTAACAAAGTCTGCTATTGCTGGAGGTAAATTCTTATATCAGTGAATCAATGGTAGATGACATTCTGGAATACTACCCTGGTCAATAGGAAGTGTCCATCTTTGAAAAAAGTCCAACTTATTGTTTTTGGGGTTTTTTTAAAAATGCTGGCAGAACACTAGAGGTTGTCTTACCTATCCTTTCATCCCTATCTACCCCTGCCTTTATTTTACTATCCTATATTAAGAAGACAGTGGGATTCCTACAGCATCCCTTGTTTTACAGGGGAATTCCTAGAAATTTTTCTCTATGTCAATCAAAGAAAGAGATGATTCTCTCTGACACAACAGCCCTGGGGGTGTTTTGCATACCGTATTAATGCTTCCTTCCCTCTTAATTCAGTTAGTCATCTTATATGAATACAGTAATAGAGAAGAGATTCATGGATTAGTTACAGAGAAGATATAGAGGTTATTGTAAAGGGATACCTGTCCTTTTCTGCTGAGCTGGGTACAGTAGCAGTTGGATTAATATTTTTTGCAGCAGGAGAGGAAGGAAGATAAAAAAATGGGATTTACTCAGTTAAGCACCCAGTACTATACAAGAATCTTTTCTGGGTTGAAAGAATCCTTCAAATCTTGAAATTAATGAAGGATTTTTTTTTATTATCTGCTCCTCACCAGACTTACTAATTAGAATAAAATAAAAGGAATCCATCACTCCTGGATGGCTACTGGATTTGGGGACACATTTTAATGCATCAGACAAAAAGAAAAAAAAGTGAGAAATTGCTTTTCTCCTTTTTTTATAGAATGAAGAGGGGAGGAGACTCTTCTACTGTACGTAGGACTAGGAGTGTCGTCATAGATAGAGTCTTCCAATACTTAAGGGGCTGCCACAAAGAAGAGGGAATCAGCCAAAGCATCTGAAGGTAGGACAGGAAGCAATGGATGGAAACTAATCAAGGAGAGAAGCAACCTACTATTAATTAGAAATTCCCTGATGGTGAGAACAATTAATTAGTGGAATGGTTTGCCTTCAAGGCCAAGTATGAGTGCTCCATTACTGGAGGTTTTTAAGAAGAGATTGGATAACCATTTGTCTGAAATGAATAGGTTCTTTTGCTTGAGCAAGGGGTTGGACTAGAAGATACACACATTTTCATAGCTGTTTTAACTATAACTCACTTTGACCAAAAGTAACAGTAACAGAGTTGGAAGGTACCTTTGGAGATCATCTAGTCCAACCCCCTGCTCACGCAGGAGACCTGTACTAGGGATTTGAACCGCCAAACTGCCAACCTTTCTGATCGACAAGCTCAGTGTCTTAGCCAATTAAGTTTTCCAATACTGCTAATATCAAATGATTACAGAAATTTGGACTTTCTTTTGAGCTGTTATCTTTTCTTAGGCATCTTTCAAACAATATTTTGTATATTATGGGAGATCACCATACAGAGAGGTAAAAGTGAAAAAATGTCCTCATTTTCTGGCTTATATAAGATTAATATAATTTTGATGGCTACTAGGCTTTGCCTTTAGGCCAGGTCTGCAATTATACAATTATTGAAGGGAGAAATTGAATTATTAAAAGAAAACAGTAGCTCTTAGCAAACATATTTGGAAATTATAGGTATAATATCTTTCTATTTTAAATCAGGCATGTCTAAGGACATTTCCCCATTGCCATTATTTTCATTTCCCAAAGAAAGACCAACTGCCAGAAAGAAGGAAATTTTTCAAAAAAAATTATCAATGGTTTTGCTCCTTCTGGAGTATTGAAAGGAACTTGCAAAATCCTCAGCACTGTGGCCAGTATTTTCCTTACAGGTCTTGAAACTCAAAAGCGAGGAGGAAGGATGAGGCATAGGTTCCTTTCAACGTTTTAACAATCTTAATTGCAGTGGCAAAACTGTGTTACACTTAAGCCAAAGATAAATTAATATAGATTCCCATTCTCCACAAGACCTATTCAATAGGATCTGGAGCCAAGTAAGAAAGAAAAATGGGCCTTCCCCACCCCACCCCCAGGCCCTCCGGAGGCAGGAAACAGCCTGTTTCCCTACTTCTGGTGGGCCCAGAAGGCCTGAAAATCAGTTGGCTGGCATGCGCATGCGCGCCAGAGCTGAACTAGTGTGCCCACTAATATGGCTACGCATGCCACCTGTGGCACGCGTGCCCTAAATTCGCCATCACGGACCTATGCCAAGCTGGAATGGAACCTCTCCTTTCAAGCTAAAAGTGGGGTTTTTTTTCCCCACTAATAGCAAAATACCCGAGAGGTTCATGTCTTATTGTACTTGTTGGAAGCTAGTTCTCAGTACTGAAGCTAACTAACTACATACTGGAGATGTTTCTACAGCAGAAAGAAAAACCCCTTTAATTCTGGCAGAAAGTGTGTACCAAGTATGGATGGAATGTAGTTCTGGTGCTTAATCCTGCCCTTAACATCAGCAACTTTCTTGTTTTGATTGCAATGCTACCTACTGGATCCTCAGACAGGAAAATAACTGTCTAAATTGAGTTACTAAATAAACCAGACACTATTCTCAGATCAGGTTTGAACTGTTGTGTTTTATGAACTGCTACTGGGTACAACTGATTTGTACAACCAGCCATTCACACTCCCCATCTTCGTATATTATACCTGACTTCTATCTGATCCCTCAAGACTTGTTCTAACTGTGTCTTTTTCACTGCAGATCTTGTCCCAGCAGAGTCAATCATCTGAAACTCATTTGCAAAGCTTTACATTCTATTTCTAGGTCACACGCAAGTCCCTTGATGCCAGCTGAGACTCAGTCAACAAACTGCCACAGATGTCAGGTGTTCCAGTTGCAACTGGAGAGTATTTGGCCTTTGAAGCTGGTTACAATGGCAGAAGTGTGCTGATTGGGCAGTTTGGCTTTTCTTGAACTACTCTGAATTACAGCTACATGAATTATTATTAGGGCCAGCTTGAGGTAGCTTTACTGCAGGGGTGTCAAACAGGCGGCCCGTGGGCCAGGTTTGTCATCCTCAGACCACACCCACTCTGGCTCCGCAAAGGCAAAAAATGTCACAATACGTTGTGATACATCACGTGACACAATTGAGTTTGACACCCATGCTTTACAGGATAAACCTCTGGTTATTCACAGTAAAATCTAGTAGAGATATGGAAACCTAGAGTTACCACATAACTGGATAGGGAAAGGAGGACATGGAGAATTAGAAAGGAGGACAAATGGGGTGGGGGGAGAGAGAGAAGACACTGTTTAACTTTCTTATCATCCATGACAAGAATTACACTGAAAAATTCTAAAAAAATTGTACTTGGGCTTATATGTATATGTATTTACTTTTTCCAACATCAGAAAAACTGTTTTTTAAGTTGCAATATTCTTCCAATAAATCTTTATTTTCAAGAACATAGACTAGTGACTATTGTACACATTTTCCAAATTTCACTATAGAAATGTATGACATGAAAGTCATAATGTCTACAGATTCCAGTGATGCTAGCTTTGAATGGGCTGGATTGAAACGGATTTCTGGAATCAGGAAATAAACAACAAAAATCTAGATGTTGAGTCTGTTGACAGATAAGGAAAACAAAGAAGCAGACTATTTACAATAGACAAAAGTTCTATTTTTGATTACTATTGTGAAAACAGTCTCCAATTAACAAAAAGCAAGATACTAACGTCAGACAATATTTGATTTTAAGGCTATGCCTACCAGATAGGGGACATGAGAACAAAAAGAAGGACATGTTTTGCTGTATATTTGGTAACCCTAAGGAAGCCAGACCTTCTGGCCTTCATTTACATGGCTTGAACACTTAATTGGATGGGGAAGGAGAGTATCTTTGTATGGAGTGGCAATAATAATCACTATGAAGCAACAGAAAGACATGTGTTGGGCTCCAGCTAGTGTGCCATGGTCCATGTTAATCAGCCTAAAGTAGAGCTGATTCCCCTTTCCTCTCCCAATCACATCCCCCCATTATGTCAGGAATTTTTTGATTTTTTGAAGGGTCTGGCTGAAATCTTGAATTTAGAGAAGGCAGATTACAATTCAAATGGAACATTTAGCTTTAAAAAGAAACAACTCACACATCTAGAAATGGAGCATGGGATAATGGGTGCCACAGCTGGCACACAGAGCCCTCTTTGCGGGCATGCCACCTGTCGCCCCAGCCCAGCTCCAATGTGTATGCGCGCATGCCTCCCGCTAGCCAGTTGGTCTTCGGGTCTCTGCCATGTATGCGCGGAGGGAGGTGCATGGGGGGCCCCTCACATGGTGCCCCTGTGCCCCATTTGGCTTCCAGGTTGGTGCAGGAGGCTTTCCAGGCCCAAAATGGGGCATGGGGGGGCGTGTAAGACCCCTCACACCCCGTTTTGGGCCTGGAAAGCCTCCTGCATCAACCTGGAAACTAAAATGGGACACGGGAAGGGGCGGAGCGCATGCGTGGTGGGTGCATGTGCGTCTGGATGTTCGCATTGTATTTTGGGGGTTCGGGCATGCACATGTGTGTTCACGCACACACACGCTTTAGGCACTCGGCACCAAAAAGGTTAACCATCACTGTGCTAAGTCATAGATCATAATATGTAAAATTAAAGCTACTGCATAATGACTTAGATATCAATTGTGTTATGTGAATTCCATTTCTGGCTACACCGTTTAACTCTAGGATAGGACCAAATGAGAAAGAGTATCCAAAGAGAGTTACTCAGAAAAATGAACTCCCTCTTAACTAGGAAATGCCTGGGTTTCTGTTTCAAATGACATGTTGGGCTCACAGTTGAAGTTATTAAACATATTTTGTGAATATGGGTACGCTTTTAATACTAGGTGACGCCTCTTGTGACACAGAATTAAAAATGGTGGAGAGCCTGAGTGGCGTAAGATGCCTAATGCCTCCTACTAAGGCAGCATTTAACATCCAGCTGCCTGCAATTACTGCGAATTCAATTCTCACCAGGCTCAAGGTCGACTCAGCCTTCCATCCTTTCTAAGGTGGGTAAAATGAGGACCTGGTTGTGGGGGCAATAAACTGACTTTGTATAAAAATATACAAAAGTATGAAGGATATTGCTTAACGCATTGTAAGCCGCCCTGAGTCTCCGGAGAAGGGCGGCATATAAATAAAAATTTTTTAAAAATCTTACCTTTATAAAGTAATTTCTACACAATGCTATACAATGAAAAGCATAGTTTGAAGCAGCGTTAGTTGAAAAAGCAGCCTTCCTTAGCACATTTTTATTCTGGAATTCAAGAAGCATTTAAGATCCCATAGTTGGTCATCTGGAACTGACCCAAACAAATCCTTTTGATTATATTCTCTTCAGAGCTTCCTCTGGAATAATTTCGCTTGACCATCAGGTGATTTATCATCAAGAAATGTAAGTCTTTCTTACTTTTGGAGACCTTGTACAAAAGATCTTTTGTAACCAGGTTATTAGTTCTAGGAAGAAATATTATCCCCAATACTGCAAACATTATCCAAATGCCACCTGCTCAACTGAAATGAATCATAGATATGGGGAGGGGGAGAACTTGAAAAGCCTAGTTTAGTAAATGTTCAAGCCTTCAATCTTTCTGGCAGGAATGAAAGGCCAGCTAATCACCTCTTCTGAGTTTAGTGCAAGACTTAGCAGAACAGAAACAGCCATAGCTACCTGGATGAATGGTCTCTGTGAGAAGAGAAAGGAGACTCTGATTCTTTTTATTTTTCTTGATTTTTCTTGAAATTTGTTTGGGTTGGAGATTGTTCCCCACCTGCCAAGTTAAAGAGCTTATACATTGTTTTGGCTTGGTAGAAAACTAGATCACGTGAGATTTGCTGTCCCCATTGTTGATCCGTATCTTTCTATTGGCTGCATTCCAAGTCTGACTTCCCTCCAAAAAAATGGTGACAAAGTTTAACAGATTTTAGAAAACTTGAAGGGTGTCTGGATAAAGGGGTGATGAACTCTGGATGCATGTAGAATAAGGGATTGCCTTATTCTAAAATTACAGTATTAGAAGAAGCTAAAATTACTGTATTATGGCTTTATTTGTTGATTAAAATGATGTCTATATTTGATGGTTTTTAAATTGTGTTTCTTTTATGTTTTTATTATTATAACTATCTGGAATTTTTAGATTCTGGCAGATAGAAATGGGAAAAATAAATACTTTTTCTAAAAAAAATTTTTTTTTAAAAAATAACCACTCTGGGCTTGTTGATTATGAAGAGTTATATAAAAATAAATTAGCAATCATAATGACAGATTACCTAAAATATAATTTATAATTTGTAATAAATTAATTTAATTTAATTTTATAATTTTATAAATTCTTTAAATTATATATATATAGTACTTATGTGCCTGCCATATACTCATATAATTCCTGTTAATTTCCGAGATTAATTTTCTTTTAAACTTATTGACTCTCAAAAATCTATTGCTTTAGCCCATCTTACCCTGTCTCATGTTAAAGCTAAGAGCTAGAGTAAGAAAAAAGAATCAAATATATACTGCATGTTGAATATCAGTTCAGACTTGCGGTATTCACTGTCTTCCCCACAGTACATGTCTATTTGACACGTCACCTATAAATCAAAGCTATGCCCCCAACTCCAGAGAGGGTTACAAGCTACAAGGAAAGAGTGGGTGTCAGAGAGAGATGAAATCTCAGCAGTGTATAGGACTTGGTGGATTTCCTCTGTGTTAACCTATGGCTGGATCTCATAGAAAGCAACCAACAAAATGTGGGTGAGAAACCACAAAGCCCCTCCTTATTCTTCTAAAGAAGAAGAAAAATCATTGAAATTCAACATCATTATGAGATATCTTCATTTACAGAGGCATATTGAACTATTTTTTTTTATTTATATGCCGCCCTTCTCCAGAGACTCAGGGCGGCTTACAGTGCGTTAAGCAATAGCCTTCATACTTTTGTATATTTATACAAAGTCAGCTTATTGCCCCCACAATCTGGGTCCTCATTTCACCTACCTTAGAAAGGATGGAAGGCTGAGTCAACCTTGAGCCTGGTGGGATTTGAACTTGCAGTAATTGCAAGCAGCTGATTTTAATAACAGTGAATTAGTCCACTGCGCCACCAGGACTCTTGGTTGGACTATTTGATTGGACTATGAACTGTGCCACTTAACGCAAGCCATAAGAGGATATCTCCAGTAGTTACCTTATCGGAGATGGGGAAAAAATCAGAATTGTACTGAATACCAGCAAAGCATTAAGGGTTTTCTGCATCACTTTATCATTCTCCACTGGTTGTCTGGAGTTTTGTAGCCCTGATATATTAGCCCTATCTTTTGGAATTCTCTTGCCCTTCATACATATAATATCCAGAGATCCTGAATGCTCTGAAACACAAACAATTAAGAAATAATTTCACAAACACTTCACCGTTCATAAACTTCACAGTTCAGATTTGGAGTCCAGACTGTCAGTTTGTGAATGAAGATACTTTGATTCAAAGGCAAGTTAAGAAATGAACTTCAGATTGGAATTTAGGGCAATCCCAGATCTCCTTTTTAGTCCACTACAGGATTGTAAATCCTTGACTTACAATCATTCATTTAGTGACTATTCGACGTTACAATGACTGCTTTTCATGCTTATGACCGTTGCAGCATCCCTATGGTCATGTGATCAGAATTCGGGCACTTGACAACTGGCATGAATTGATGACTGTTGCGCTGTCCCAGGATCATGTGATTACCTTTTGTAAAGTTCCCAGCTGGCTTCTGGCAAGCAAAGTCAATGGGGAAAGCCAGATTTGCTTAACAACCACTGAACAACTAAAATTATTCATTTAACAACTGTGGGGGAAAAGGTTGTAAAATGGGGCACAGCTCACTTAACAACTGTCTTGGTTAGAAATGAAAATTTTGGGCTCAATTCTGGTTGTAAATTGACAACTATCTGTAGCAGAATGCCTGCCATGAAGCAGCCTGTCTCCATCCCTAACTGGAAGTATGTTGCTCCATCCATCCCTTACCACTTTTTTACTTGCTATTTTTCCTACGGGGAGATGTCTAGCCATGCTTGATGGCCAATGAGAGTCGTTTGCTTTAATACCAAAAGTCATTACTACTGAATCCCCAGTCTCCTGCTGCTTATTTTATGTCTACTTGAAAAGGATTGGATTCGCAGGGGTAAGAGGACACAGATATTCATAGGGAGCATTGAACTTTGTAGAAGTACAGTATAAAGGTATTCTTGTGGATTTCAGACCACATGTTCTTCTACTTGAAGAATGGAACATCAAAAGATGTTCTGGTATTCATCTTTTGTTGTTTAACGAATGTGGAAGGGAAGGGAAGGAGACAGAAAGACGTGTTGAGCAACTCAAACACAGTTGCAAACAGGAAGCAGCATTATTTAGATAGCCTTATAAAATTACATGAATGAAGCATGACAATTGAACAATATCTCACATATCTCCGCACAAGCTATAATAATGTTTTATAATCTCCCATGTTCTTTTCCCCCTTTTTCCTATTACTTCAGAATATCCAGAAAAGAATTAGACTTTTTTTTTTATCTGCAGCTAATTTAGATCAGATCTCAATTAGCTTCAGATAAAAAACATGCCCCATAAGCATAGTGGGAAAGGTCATCATTGGCAAAATGAAAGATATTTTGAGGCTGTCTATTCCTTAGCTTGCATTTTCATTCTATGTCATAGAGGAATTTACATGCATAACCTCTTCTGTGTTTTGCTTTTTTTTTTGCTTTTTTTCTTCTTTTTCCGTCTGCCAAATCTTCTGTAAAGAAAATAGCTAGTGAAATCAATTCATGTTTCTGCTTCTTTCTGTAAATTCTCAAGCAGTCCAAGTGGGTTTTGTTGTCCATCAATGGCCTTTATCACACCCAGTGATGGGGGGTTTTTTTGTAAAAGTTTTTTTTATTTTTTACACAAACAAACAATGCATTTTTTCTGAACAGAGTATTGGCCGAGTCACAAATTTATACAATTTTAGTTATCTCCAACACAATTTATATATTTCACTTTTTGCCATAATAATCTTTCTAATTTTTATTTTCTTTTCCTTTTCTTCTAATAACAAATATTACCATTTTCCCTAATCTCTAATCTTAATTAAATTTAATTTTTCCCTTATTTTCTCCAAGTTAAAACCCTTAAATTTGAAATCAATCATTTTTCTAATAGTTAACCTTAACTCTAAATCATCCTATTCAAATATTTCCCCATTGCATCCTTTTCACAACATAATATAATTTCTAGTATTTCCCTAAATTCCCTTATTCCGATCACAAATATTTTTGTCAACTTATCCAAATATTACAATCCAATATCTTACTAAAAGTCACTTAAATATATAACATTACAATCATTTTCCACTGCTTTTTCAAATATATATGTAATAAACCAAATTACTTTACACAATACATTATAATTTCCAATGCTTTAGCTGAATTCCCTAGTTAAAAATATTCAAAATGTTAAATCTCATATATTAAACTTAAACCTAATTAATTTTCATAATACAATATAATTTCCAATATTTTGGTTAAATTTCATAGTTACAATTAAAAGCATTCCAAATATTACAATCTCATATATTAAACTTACTTGTATTTATGAATCTTATTTCAATTCATTTGTAATTCAAATATAATCCATTGCTTTGTACATAATTTAAACAGAATTAATTTTCAGTTTAATTTCAAATGTTTTAGTTAGTTTCATGATTACAATTAAAGACATTCCAAGTATTACAAACTCAGCTATTGAGTTTTCTAAAATTCATTTATATCTATAAATCTTACTTCAATTCATTTTTAGTTCTAAATGTATACAACATACAGGTGAAACTCAAAAAATTAGAATATCGTGCAAAAGTTCATTTATTTCAGTAATGCAACTTAAAAGGTGAAACTAATATATGAAATAGACTCATTACATGCAAAGTGAGATAGTTTAAGCCTTGATTTGTCATACTTTTGATGATTATGGCTTACAGCTCATAAAAACCCCAATTTCACAATTTCAGAAAATTAGAATATTGTGAAAAGGTTCAATATTCTAGGCTCAAGGTGTCCCACTCTAATCAGCTAATTAAGCCATAACACCTGCAAAGGGTTCCTGAGCCTTTAAATGGTCTCTCAGTCTGGTTCAGTAGGAATCACAATCATGGGAAAGACTTCTGACCTGACAGTTGTGCAGAAAACCATCATTGACAACCCTCCATAAGGAGAGAAAGCCTCAAAAGGTAATTGCAAAAGAAGTTGGATGTTCCCAAAGTGCTGTATCAAAGCACATTAATAGAAAGTTATGTGGAAGGGGAAAGTGTGGAAGAAAAAGGTGCACAAGCAGCAGGGATGACAGCAGCCTGGAGAGGATTGTCAGGAAAAGGCCATTCAAAAGTGTTGGGGACTTTCACAAGGAATGGATTGACGCTGGAATCAGGGCATCAAGAGCCACCACACAGAGACGGATCCTGGACATGGGCTTCAAATGTCGTATTCCTTTTGTCAAGCTGCTCCTGAACAACAAACAACGTCAAAAGCATCTTACCTGGGCTAAAGACAAAAAGAACTGGTCTGTTGCTCAGTGGACCAAAGTCCTCTTTTCTTTTTCTTTTTTCTTTTTTTTTATTGAAAAAGTTTTAAAGTTTTACATACATTTCCCCCCCCCTCCCCAACCACCCCCCTGACTTCCCAGAGCAAATACAAAATATAAAATACAGCTTAAATCCCCTAAATTCAACTCCATCTCTCACTTATCATAATCATTAAACAAATAGATAAAAGGAAAGCAAGTCTTCTTTCTTCTTATTCCATCTAATTTAACAAAATTAATATCCATTTATAGTTGCAGTAGTCAATAAAACAGTTAAATATTACCTAATCAAACCTATCATTACTCAATTTAACTAATACACACTTAGCAGATTATTAGATCTATACAGTTTAACAAGGTATTTTATAACTTCTTTCATTGAAAACAAAAAAAACCTCATTCAAAAACCCCAAATTTAAAATAAAATATTATATAAACTCTTCCATCCTCCACTTTTAAACCATCAAGGTCCAATTATAGTTAAAACACTTAAAAAAAACATTTTCTAACTAAAAAATAATAATCACATCTCTTATTAATTTATCAGTACATATTAACAAATCAACTAAAAACATCATTTAATAGCTATATCAAACATTTAAATTCTTCATACTAGATTAAACCAGTTGTTAATCTTCTTATCTTCACATCTTCCAACAGCATGTAGAATATCTTCATTTGCGTCTACCCACCTAAATAAAAATTGCTTCTTTATATAAAGAACCCACCCACCCCGAGTGACTTTGTAATTGTATTTCAAATAATATCCATCAATTCCAGCCAAAAATTAGATTAATAAGTTCATCAGATGTATTAGGGAAACCACCAGATCAGCTGCAATTGCCCTAGGCCCATAGTCCTTTTGCCTTATATTTATTACCTTCAAACAGAAAACTCCAATTTACTATATTCAATAAAGCTTCTGCAATTATAATTAAGTCCAAATTTATTACAGTCCTTAATAAAATATTCCAAATCACTCAGGTCAAGGCTTATTTCACAACCCAACACACCAGCGTTGCAGTGATCTGTTTATTCTTCTCAAAATATTCCAATACAGCTGTAGGTTACCTCCTCATCGTCGCTCATCGCTTAGTTAACTGGCATTAAGCTGTTGGATGTTTTCTTCCAAAAATTCAAAATCTTTAAACACTTAAACAATACTTTTTAAGTACCATCATCTCATCAAGCAGGGCTATTTTCCTTGTCTCCAGTCTTTCTTCTTCTCCTTTTTACAAACTCTTTTCTTAACTTTGATTCCTCTGCCTTTTTTAACTCCAATATAATCTTGCATTTTTTGGGATTGCATATTATAAAATTTTTGCAAAAGTATGACTTCTTCTGAAAACAGCTCTTTAAATGCAGGTTGGACTTTGTAACAAAAAATTCGTATAGCCAAAATCTCATCAGCTCCCAAAATTTCTTGCTCCTTATTCTGCAAAGCATCCATCTTACTCTCTAAAAATACTGTAAGCTGCTGTTGTTATTCTTTTCCTTCTCCCAGCTCTTCAATCAATCTCCCACTGCTAGATTGCAACTCAGTATTTCCATGTATTTCATTGTTTCCAGCTTGAGAAGCTTGAAATATAGTATCAATTTTTTTCCAATAAAGCAGAGGTAATTGAGCTCCAAGCTTCCTCAAAATCAGACCATATTTGAGGGTTAATTAACCCTTCTTTGCTTTCTTTGCTTTCAAAAAGACCAGCCATCTTGCCCCCCTTCTTCTTTCCCTTCCAAAAGGACAGGGGGGGAAAAAAGTATCAAAAAGAAAAAAGACCCTTTGCAATTTATAATTTATATTACTGCTTCAATTATTATAATTACTTCCTTTCTTGGTTAATCCACTTTTCAGAAAAGAGTTTTACGTTTCAAACAGGGGCTTGTCAATAATTGCTTTTAACTTTCACTTCTTCATGCCCTGTTGAAACTCAAACGCCATCTTGCTTTCACTTTCTCTGCTCAAAGAAAATCTTTTAAAGAAAGTAAATCTTTGGAGTTAAAAAAAAGAAAATACTTGCTGTTTTATTCTTGCTGCTTATGCTCCGCCAGCTCGATTTAAAAAGTATTTATTTAAAGTTGGTTGCTGGGATGGTCACGACATCTAGCTCTGCAAAGCAGAGACATCCAGGGTCCAGAGTACTGACAGGCTTAGTGGGGAGCTCTCATCTTCGAGCACCAGATTATGGGTAAAATCTGGCACTCTTAGGGAGCTCTACCCCACACGTCTATTCGCTTTCCCCCTTCTTACCAGGAGGAAAGTTTCCAAACCGCAAGACAGCTGATAGTCGCTGTTCTTGCGGTTCTACGGAGCCCTGGGTTGGCGCTTCAAAAAGAAGCGTCCGGTGATGTCGCGATCCCACCGGAAGTCTCCAAAGTCCTCTTTTCTGATGAGAGCAACTTTTGCATCTCATTTGGAAACCAAGGACCCAGAGTCTGGAGAAAGAATGGAGAGGCACACACTGCAAGATGCTTGAAGTCCAGTGTGAAGTTTCCACAGTCTGTGTTGATTTGGGGAGCCATGTCATCTGCTGGTGTTGGTTGACTGTGCTTCATTAAGTCCAGGGTCAATGCAGCCATCTACCAGGAGATTATGGAGCACTTCATGCTTCCTTCCATAGATGAGCTTTATGGGGATGCTGACTTCATTTTCCAGTGTGGGCAGGACTTGGCACCTGCCCACACTGCCAAAAGTACCAAAACCTGGTTCAATGACCATGGGATTACTGTGCTTGATTGGCCAGCAAACTCACCTGAACTGAACCCCATAGAGAATCTATGGGGCATTGCCAAGAGAAAGATGAGAGACATGAGACCAAACAATGCAGAAGAGCTGAAGGCCGCTATTGAAGCATCCTGGTCTTCCATAACACCTCAGCAGTGCCACAGGTTGATAGCATCCATGCCACACTGCATTGAGGCAGTAATTGATGCAAAAGGGGCCCAAACCAAGTAATGAATACATATGCATGCTTGTACGTTTCAGAGGTCTGATGTACAATCCTTGTTTTATTGATTTCATGTAATATTCTAATTTTCTGAGATTGTGAATTTGGGATTTTCATGAGCTGTAAGCTATAATCATCAAAATTATGACAAATCAAGGTTTGAACTATCTCGCTTTGAATGTAATGAGTCTATATCATATATTAGTTTCACCTTTTAAGTTGCATTACTGAAATAAATGAACTTTTGCACGATATTCTAATTTTTCAAGTTTCACCTGTATTTCTCTTTTCCTTTTCCATCAATTATTTCTTTCTCCCTTTCTCCCATTTTTTTAAATTTTCTTCTCCCCCCTTTTTCTCCTCCAATTTAAAATCCTGAACTCTTCTATTTTGCCCTGTATTTCCAATTACTCTCCATCCCCTTTTCCTCTTTCTTATTTTCCCACTGTTAATCCCAGTGTAATCATTTAAGTTTTTAATATTTTTTCTATTCCCCCTTTTTTCTCTCCTTGTCTCTTTCCACCCTATTTTTATCAGTTATGAGTTTCTACTGGTTCGGGTGAACCGGTAGCAGTGGCAGTGGTAGGCTCCACCCACCTACCTAGACATCATCATGGACAGTCTGCGCATGAACAGAAGCTCTGCACGCATGCATCACGATTGCGAACCGGTAGCGAAGGTAAATGGAACCCACCACTGATCACACCCATGTTCATTGGTTATTTAACAGGGCAATTTCATTATTGTCATTCTTCCTTTTTATTCCTAATTACACAATTAGGAGCAAATAAGACAAAAGAGCAGCTATATCCATTATAACTGGGAGAAAGATTTTGTAATTTATTAATTTTCAAACTAATGAGGAGGAAAATCAAGTCAACAAGTTTTCTGTTTACAGTTCATGTAAGTCTATGTATGCTTGTAAACATTCCTGGAAGTGAGAATCTGACCTGAGCAATGATTAGTGAAGCTGATGTCACTACAACAGAAATGAGTTTTATTTAGAACTCCCGGAAGCAGTGTGGCGTGACTGGCTGGGAAAATGCTGGGCTCCGATGAGCTTGGCGAAATTCAGCCAGACAAACCAACATGGGCGGTCTTCAGACTGAAACTGTCCTATAGGGACAGTGAAGAAGGAGAGGCAGCTCAGTGACTAAAGAGGAACAGGCAAATTCCTCAGATAGCCCAAGAAATTCTCCAATCCAGTGACGGGGGACAGCAATCAGGGTGAATCTCCATGAAGCTGGAGCCTCTGGAGCAAGCGATGTGCAGGAGGGAAGATTTGGACAGAGTGTTGGTGTTGGGTGAGTGATTGGCTAACCCACAGACAATAAAAAGAAAATTTTAAACACTTTAAACTACTAAAATTACCCCGGTGTGGAAATAGCGGCTAAATAGCTACGAGGGGAGATGGCGGATGGAGAGAGAAAGTGAGAATGACAAGCATGCCATAGAAGAACCCAACTAAAGAATTAAAAGTGATTGATAAATGGAAAGGTAAATTTGGAACCCGGATTTAATTTGGATTGGATTACAAACTGATTGGTTGTATATAAAAGTGAAAGAGGAAGTGAAAAACTGGCTTTTTCTCTTTATGGATTTGGTAAAAATGGATGTGGATTACAAATAAAATGGCGATTGGTTAATTAGGTGAGTGGAATGGTGGATTATAGAGAGACATCTGTAGGAGAAAGAAGAACACGACACGGAATGGTTTGTTTTGAAAAAAACTTTGAAGAAGCAAGGGAAAAAAAAATAAAACCTTGAACTTTTAAAACGATAACTGGCGAGAACTAAGGATGCTATCTTTTGCCTATAAGAGGATAGACTTTGATGATTAAAAAAGAAGGACTATAATGTGACTTAAAACTGGAATAATAGCAACCCGGAAAGAATAAAATGGAACAGGAACTTAACGAACTGATAAAGACAATGTGTTTGGAAATAAAGGAAATGATTATAAATTTGCATGGAAAATCGAAATTCGAGGATGTAAAGACTGCGTGAGAATGCACTGAAGATGAAAAGGAAATGACTAATGAGAAACAAGAAAGAGATGGATAATGAAGAAGACAAAGACAAAGAGACTGACTATGGAAAATTAAACAATTGTAATATTAAGTATGGACAAAAAGAAAAGAAACAAAGAAGGAAAAGAGGGTGGAATAGGAAAAATATAAAAAATTTAAATGATTACACTGGGATTTATAGCGGAAATATAAGAAAGAGGGAAAAGAGATGGAAAATAATAAGAAATAAAGGACAAAATAAAAGATTTTATGGTTTTAAAATACAAAATAAGTATACTGGGATTAACAAGGAAAAGGCACAAAAAAGGAAAGAGAAAGGAGAAACAATGGGAAATACAGGACAGACTAGGAGAGTGCAGAATTCCAAAATACAAAAGAAAGGAAGAAGAAGGAAAAAGAAAAGGAAAAGAAGGAAAAGAGGGTGGAGGAGAACAAAAAATATTAAAAATATAAATGATTGCAGTGGGGTTTACAGTGGAAATATAAGAAAGGGGAAAGGGATGGGAAATAATGGGAAAGAAAGAAAGGGCAAAGATTTCATGATTTTAAAACACAAAATAAGTACATTGGGATCAACAATGAAAAGATACGAAAAAGGAAAGGAAAAGTAGAAACAAGGGGAAATATAGGGCAGAAAAGGAGAAAGACAGAAAGAAATGGAAATATATTCAGAACTGTAAAATTTAATTGATGAGTTTAATGTCAGGGGGAAAAAGGAGAAAATATTAATTAAGTGACTTTAAAATAAGAGGGGTATAGAGTGGAATGAAATAAAGGGAATAAGACTGATACTCTATATTTTAAGTTTTAAATATGCTCTACTGAAAACTGGAGAAACTGTAATAAATGTCATACACTTAATAATATTGGAGGTCTATAGAATGATAGGTTTCAATAATACGAACAAATTTGCTGGGGGAAATGTAATAATTGGAATATTTCAAACTACATATCTGAAACATAATCAAAATGAGAAAAGAAGGCAAACGAAGAATATTTTAAGAACTAATTGGATTGGGTAAATACATATTCGAATAAGTGGAAATATATTGTTAAGATATTTTGAGAAATATATTCAATAATTGAAATTGAATGGAAAATTGAATGAAATTGAAATGATAAAAATGATTTAAATGTTATGCTTGCAAAAAGTAAAGTAGAAAAAATATATTGGTAAAAGTAAAAAAGATAAAGGATTAGAAGATTGTTTGAGTAAAGATTTGAAAGAAAAAAGGGAACAAGATGAAATATACTGTTAATAACTAAAGGGACAAGGGATCGGGGCTGCCTGGAATCCACAGTGGAAAATATTAAATTGAAAATGAATACAGCAATAGAGAGAAATGAAGGAGGGGAAGAGAGTTGGAAGGGAGGAGGAAGGAGAGAGAAGGATGGAAGAGTAGGGAGGAAGGAAGGGAAGGGAAATTAGAGTAGGAGAAAAGGTAAGACGGGGGGAGAGAGGAGGAGAAGGAGAAGAGAAGGGGAAGTAGAGAAGAGAAGAAGAAGGTGGGGAAAGAAAGCTGGAAGAGATAGGGAAGAGGGAGAGGGTAGGTTTGAGGAGAAAGATTGCTGTGCAATAAAAACGATGAAGTGGACCCTGAACAAAAAAATATAAATATATTAAGATAAAGAATGAACTGTTTAAGAATAAAAGAGAATAAATATGAACAAATAGTAAAGTTAGAATCTAGGGACAAGAAGGTGTTTATGTATGCAAGTATAGAAATATTGAGATATGTTTTTTAAAAAAAGAAGAAAAGAAAAGGGGGGGAAACTATTTTGGAAAAAATTGTAATTGAGTAAAATGTATTTGAATTTGATTAATTGTATAAGATAAGAAACGGTCAACACTTTGTTCAAAAAAAAGAGTTGTGGACTTCCGGTGGGACTGCGACATCGCCGGACGCTTCTTTTTGAAGCGCCAGCCCAGGGCTCCGTAGAACTGCAAGAACAGCGACTATCGGCTGTCTTGCGGTTTGAAAACTTTCCCCCTGGTATGAGGGGGGAAAGTGAGTAGACGGGTGGGGTAGAGCTCCCTGAGAGTGCCAGATTTTACCCATAATCTGGCGCTCGAAGATGAGAGCTCCCCGTTAAGCCTGTCAGTACTCTGGACCCTGGATGCCTCTGCTTTGCAGAGCTAGATGTCGTTACCATCCCAGCAACCAACTTTAAACAAATATTCTTTGAATCAAGCTGGCGGAGCACAAGCAGTATGAATGAAACAGCAAGTATTTTTTTTTCTTTTAACTCCAAAGATTTACTTTCTTTAAAAGATTCTTCCTAAGCTGAAAGTGAAAGCAAGATGGCGTTTGAGTTTCAACGGGGCGTGAAGAAGTGAAAGCTAAAAGTAATTATTGACAAGCCCCTGTTTGAAACGTAAAACTCCTTTTTGAAAAGTGGATGAAACAAGAAAGAATGTAATAATAATAATTGAAGCAGCAATACAAATTACAAATTGTAAAGGGTCTTTTTTTTTCTTTTTGATATTTTTTTTCTTTTTTTTTTCTGCCCTTCTGGAAGGGAAGGAAGAAGGGGGGCAAGATGGCTGGTCTTTCTGAAAGCAAAGAAAGCAAAGAAGGGTTAACTAACCCTCAGATATGGTCTGATTTTGAGGAAGCTTGGAATTCAGTTACCTCTGCTTTATTGGAAAGAATTGATACTATATTTCAAGCTTCTCAAGCTGGAAACAATGAAATACATGGAAATACTGAGTTGCAATCTAGCAGTGGGGGACTGAATGAAGAGTTGGGAGACGGAAAAGAACAAAAACAGACCATAGCAGTTTTTACTGAGGAGAGAAAGATGAATGCTGTGCAGAATAAGGAGCAAGAAATTTTGGAAGTTGATGAGATTTTGGTTACACAAATTTTTTTTTATAAAACCCAATCTGCATTTAAAGAGCTGTTTCCAGAAGAAGTTACATTTCTGCAAAAATTTTATAAAATGCAATCCCAAAAACTGCAAAATTTTACTGGAGTTAAAAAAGGCAGAGGGATCAAAGTTAAGAAGAAAGTTCGTAAAAAGGAAAAGAAGAAAGACTGGAAAATTGGAAAATAACCCTGCTTGACGAGATGATGGTCCTTAAAAAGTATTGTTTAACTGTTTAAAGATTTTGAACTTTTGGAAAAAAAAAACAAAAAAACCCCCAGACAGCAGTTTAATGCCAGTTAACTAAGCGATGAGCGACGATGAGGAGGCAACCTACAGCTGTATTGGAATATTTTGAGAAGAATAAACAGATCACAGCAATGCTGGTGTGTTGGGTTGTGAAATATGCCCTGACTTGAATGATTTGGAATATTTTATTAAGGACTGTAATAAATTTGGACTTAATTGCAATCGCAGAAGCTTTATTGAATATAGCAAATTGGAGTTTCCTGTTTGATGGTAATAAATATAAGGTAAAAGGACTATGGACCTAGGGCAATTGCAGCTGATCTGGTGGTTTCCCTAATACGTCTGATGAATTTATTAATCTAATTTTTGACTGGATTTGATGGATACCATTTCAAATATAATTATAAAGTCACTCAGGGTTTTTTTTATATATATAAAGAAGCAATTTTTATTTAGGTGGGTAGACGCAAATGAAGATACCTTATATGCTGTTGGAAGATGTGAAGACAAGAAGATTAGCAACTGGTTTAATCTAGTATGAAGAATTTAAATGATTGATATAGTTCTTAAATGATGTTCTTAGTTGATTTGTTAATATGTATTGATAAATTAATAAGAGGTTTGATTATTAATTTAAAAAATTATTATTATTATTATTTTTTATTAAGTGTTTTAATTATAATTGGACCTTGATGGTTTAAAAGTGGAGGACGGAAGAGTTTATATAGTATTTTATTTTAAATCTGGGGGTTTTGAATGAGGGTTTCCTTTTTTTTGTTGTTGTTGTTTGTTTTGTTTTAAATGAAAGAAGTTATAAAATATTTTGTTAAATTGTATAGACCTAATAATTTGTTAAGTAACAATTAGCTAAATTGAGTAATGATAGGTTTGATTAGGTAATATTTAATTGTTTTATTAACTGCTGTAATTATAAATGGATATTAATTTTGTTGAATTAGATGGAATAAGGAGAAAGAAGACTTGCTTTCCTTTTATCTATTTGTTTAATGATTATGATTATGATAAGTGTGAAATGGAGTTTAATTTAGAGAATTTGAGCTGTATTTTATCTTGTATTTGCTCTGGGAAGTCGGGGGGTGGTTGGGGAGGGGGGAGAAAATGTTTTAAAACTTTTTCAATAAAAAAAAAGAGTTGTGGGTGAATGTGGGAGAGGAGAAAAAATCAATAAAACTTGTTTTTTTTTTAAAAAAAGAAAGAAATGAGTTTTATTTACATGAAGTGCATTATAGGGTTGGGCAAAGCCAAGCACCTAGCTAGCCACATCCTGCTCAGAGAATGTCAAAAATAAAGAATACATATGTGCTTTATTTGTACATCTGGGAACAAAGGCTGGAGCAAGTGATCTCCTTCCAATCTCTATGACAAAGAACAACCAAAATAATAGACAAAGAACAGACACAGAGGGAATTCTTAATTCTCTATCCATACCCTATTGCTCCCCAGCCTTGTGCTCACTCAATAGGTCATTAATTTTTGAAGGATCAGTGACACTAAATGCAACTCGTAACATAGAATGCATACCTTAAAATTGATAGGATTATGGAACTTAGAAGATCAAGTTATAATAAGTTCTGAGAGAAGCAAAATGAGAAATTGACTAGAGAAAGCAGTGCTTTTGAGGAAGATGTCATTAGTTCCTTTTTAAAAGGGGATAACGGCAGCCCTGCAGAAATGAGACTTTTTTTTTTTAAAGGGCTTTATTATTAAAATAAATACAAAAACCTGCAAAAGACCGAAATTTCATATTCAACTTTTAACCTTAACCTTAACTTAACTTAAAAGAATTTGCATTTTTATATCTTATTTTAAATTAATTCCTTTTAATAGACTTTGCTTCTTAACCCTGAAACTTTCTCTGGACTAACAATATCTGTGAGTTACCACCTTTCCTAGGGAGAAGGCATTAACAACTGGTCATCATTATTGTTGAATAAGAGATAGCATAATGTAGATTTTTGTGATATCATTGCACAAATTATGTGATTTGGCATCATTTGCACCGTTATGGGTCATTTCTATGATTATATCATGCAAGTGACATAAATTGAAGTGAGAATTTGATCAGTGGTGAAGACTATTCTGAAACAAAGTTTCACTCTAAGGCAGTGATGGCGAACCTTTTCGGCACCAAGTGCCAAAAAGGGAGCGCGCACGTACGTGCGTGGCACCAAGTGCCGAAAAGAGAGCACTTCGCACTCTCGTCAGGGCCGCAGCCAGGAAGAAGAGCTGCCAAGGGGACATACGCACGCCAGATAAGGTACTTCCGGTTTCCAGCAAGTCTTCCAATGGATTGTTGTGTGCGCATGCACGCCGGAAACCCGGAAGAGGAATGGGCGACGTTGCGCATGCCAGGCGACATGGCTCCGTGTGCCACTTCGGGCACACGTGCCATAGGTTCGGCATCACGGCTCTAAGGTGACTGGAGTGGGACGGGATTGGAAAATGTGTGTGATAAAAGAAAACAAGGGTCAAGAATGAATGAGTGCTGAATGAATATGGGTTGAATGCAAAAGTGACAGTATGAAAGAAATACATTGAGTTATTTGATCATACAGAGTGTAGGAACGAGGGTTAAATTGCAAAATAAATACATGAAGGACAAATGAATGGGTTGGGAGTGGAAGAAGACTGAGAAAATTATGGTTGGATGAAATTGATCAGATCCTCAAAAAGAGAGCAGTGAAAACTTTCAAGAATAAAAGATAATGAAGTGGTGTACAGATATGGCAGAAGGCAAGATGATTTGCAAGTATAGAAAAGTTCAGAAAGTACAACAAGGATGTTGGTGTAAACTAACCCTAATTTGATTTCCTTCTTTTTCTTCTTTCTGCCTGCCTTTTGTCTATGGAGATTCTCAGCCATCCAGGTCATGGTTGTCCCAAAGGTGTTTTTTCAAGAGGCAACTGGACTTTCTGGTTTTTCTTTGAAGACATTTTGCTTTTCATCAAAGAAGCTTCTTCAGCTGAAGAAGAAGAAGAGCTGAAGAAGCTTCTTAGATGAGAAGCAAAACGTCTTCAAAGAAAAACCAGAAAGTCCAGTTGCCTCTTGAAAAAACACCTTTGGGACTGTCAGTCTTTTTTCCCCCTTTCTTTCTTTCTTTCTTTCTTTCTTTCTTTCTTTCTTTCTTTCTTTCTTTCTTTCTTTCTTTCTTTTTCTTTCTTTCTTTCTTTCTTTCTCTCTCTCTCTCTCCCTCTCTCTCCCTCCCTCCCTCCCTCCCTCCCTCTCTCTCTCTGCAATTTCCATTAAGTTGCTTATATGAAAGGGAATAGTGTGATTGATATGTATCTATGTGAGCTAAGGAGGGGGTAACATGTCAAGTTCTCTCCTTGAATACATTATTTTGCTTGTAAGAGGAAGGTGGTTTCTTTGGTTTGGTTTTCTCTGTTTCTTCCCCCAGTTCTTATTGTCTGTAGATTAGATGACATCTGCGAAAGTTTCATACAAAAGGAAAGAACAGAGATGAAATAGAGAGACGGAGCAAGGTAAGGGCAAAGTTTTACTCTTTAGCAACTTGTTTTTTATTTTAAAAATACATATTTATGTTGCCACCTCAATCAATTTTTTTGTAGGCCTGATAACAAATATTTTAAACCCATATCGTAAAAATGCCCTAAAAATATGATGTGCTCTCTGACATTTTGTGCAGCTCCACTTTATCCTCAAACTAGTGTGAATCCATCAACTTCCTATTTGCTTATAAAAGATCAATAATTTTTTCTCTTTTAAAAGTAGGTTACACTTTGTAACAGAAGTTACTGGACTATGTTAGTATAGTTTTTTTCTCTCTTTTTACTAGAATTTGGGGGTCTATTTTTCACCTTGTTCAGTTCAGACTATTACTGTATACTAATCCTTATTTCTGTGATAAGTTTCCTGTGGTGCTTGGAAACGGAAGGAGAGAGAAATTGGAATTCTCTTATTTATGTATTTTTTCTTCTTCATCTTTACCTTTATAAAAGCATCCCAGAGTCAAGCATAAAATGTCCCTTTCCTACCATTTACTTTCCAAGATGCACAAAACAGAAACAGAGGGTTTGGAAACAGAAAAAGGCACGGTAATAGTTGCTTATGGATTTGTCCAGATCAATAGGAATATCCGTATTACCTCTCAGAGTTAGTTCTCTACCTTGACCGGTATGCCTTATTATTATTATTATTATTATTATTATTATTATTATTATTATTATT
>WNWU01000064.1:1795960-1803460 GCA_012654045.1 Ptyas mucosa
TTATTATTATTATTATTATTATTATTATTATTATTATTATTATTATTATTATTATTATTATTGCTCTCTTTCTCTTTTCCCCCCTATTATTTGTCTTCTCTTTTGTTTTCCTTTCCATCTCTTAAGCCTTGTCTGCTTCTTTACCATTCTTCTCCTCAGGGCACAGTAGCTTTTCCAAATGGCTTTCAGAATAGAGATTACCATGTGGAGTTGGTAATGGCAGCTCACGGAATCATTTTTTGCTTCTTCGATCTTCCGTTCAAGATAATTGGACTTGTCATCTTCCTGCTCTGTCTTCAAGCACTCATTTGCTTGGAAATCTAAATCATTTGGACACTTAAAAAAAAATAAGAATAACCCTTCTGATAAACAAATGGAGGCTGGGAACATAGAGTTTAGGGTGAAATGTGCTTCTCCTACCCCCTTCCCCCATACTTCATGGTATCTAATATAGACAGATATAATATAATATAATAATATATAAATAATAATAATATAGATATAAGTCATTTTGGTCTGTCTTATCCTTTACTCCATCTCTGAAAAATAAGACTAATATTTATCCAAGCTTACATTGATTTATTGATCAAACAGAGCCATTGTTCTCTCCCACCTCATGCACCCTTCCTTCATTCATAAGAGAAGATTTCTCCAGTGGTATATTTCAAATTCTGGATTATCCTTTTATGCAGAATCTATCTTTGGGAAACCAGAGAGAGTCTCTTATTAGAGAATCCTTGAATACCTAGCAAGTTTTTCCATGTAGAGTCTGCTGAAATGAGAAGGAACTGAGCAAGAGCATATAGCTTTTCATTTATCTTGTAATTTGAAGAGGTTTCAGCAGAGGTATGTATTGATGACTTGTTTATATAAATTACGATAGTCCACTATCCTTAAAGACACCTGCTCAGTTGCCAGAGGCAGCCAATTTTATAAATAATACTAAAAGCATATTAAAGCTAAAAGTAATTCAAAATTATATTTTGATATTTATTTTTTTAATGGGTCCTTTGTCCAATAGCAGTTGCAGACCATTAAAGTGTCATTCAGGAACTTTATTAATAGATTTTCCATCAGATCTCTTCCTGCTAAGATTAGGTGTGGGGGGGGGGGGGAAGAGATCCTACATTCAGCCCATTCAAGAAAATGCACAAGTTGGGAGATTACTGGAATAAATGTAGAGAAAAATGTAACTTCTGGTTATTAAAATTATTCTGTGGCGGTACAAGAGACTTATAAACTATAACAGAATAATAAAATAGAATAAGAAGAGTTGGAGGGGACCTTGAAGGTCTTCTAGTCCAACCTCCTGCTTAGGCAGGAAACCCTACACCACTTCAGACAAATGGTTGTCCAACATCTTCTTTAAAACTTCCAGTATTGGAGCATTCGCAACTTCTGGAGGCAAATTGTTCCACTGATTAATTGTTCTAACTGTCAGGAAATTTCTGCTTAGCTCTAGATTGCTTCTCTCCTTGATTAGTTTCCACCCACAACACCCACCTACTGACAAATGGCCTGTGCTGGCTCTCCCAGGCCCACTCCCAGTTTCTCCCAACTCACACACATCATAACTATTTGTACAGCAGTTACAAACAAACTTTTACCATTTCTGCCTCTTTAGAATTGCATTATATAGTTCCTTTCTATCCTTTTTCATCTGCAAATCTAGAGATTACTAATTCACTTTTGTCTCTTAGCAAAAAGTCCATAAAAAGTTTTCAAACTTTTATTGCTTTGTTCCTAATCAAACAATTTGGCCATTCTGCAAGCTCTGTCATCCTCACAATTAACTCTTCCATTATGGATCTGGGAGTGTTTTCCATCTTAGTGCATATGGGAACTTGGCTGCAATTACTATGTATAAAAGTAATCATCCACAAGTCCTTTCTAATTGTGTGTCCATAAATCCTAATTTTAAAAAATGTGGTTTCATCAGAATATTAATTTTTGAAATTAGTTGCATTATCAATTAATGCATTCTCCAATCTTCTAAGGTCTGGTAGAGCTTAGCTGACATATTTACAAAATGCAAGGATAAAATTAATTATATGTTTTTCAGATTGGGCAATTAGTTTGTGGAGGTGGTAGATATCTCGAACCAGATTCTTTGATTAATCTCCAGCACTCATAAATCCCAAAAGGTGGACAACTAAGTTTGAGCTAATAATTATTTGACTTCTACCAATGGTGGATTAGCAGGAAAGGGAAGGCTAGTTGGATAAATTATCAGAAATTATATTAGTTGTATTTCTATTATTAGAAATTCTTGAAAGTTGAAAATTTCATTTCAAGTAGAGTTCAGGCATGGCTTTGTCACCGGTTGCCTTGTAACCCTTGAAGATGACCTTGCCAGGGGAGCGATGGCAGTATAGTAAAGCTATTTTGATCCTCCCAGAAATTCAACTGGTTCACAGCACTGCTGATCATGGCATCCTTCTGAAGAATTTGTAAGAAGGCAGTTCCACTCAAAGATCCTATGCCAATTTCAAAGTAGCTCTAGGCTTCTTATTTCCATGATGTCAGTAGTGTTGAAGAACTGAGATTTATTTCCAATTCATCTTTAGTATAGTTGAAATTGGTGCAGAGCTACATTCTGTGTTGTTTATAATCCTGTGGCTTCCTATTGCAGGAAGAAGCTCTTGCCTTACTGTTCTTTCTGGCTTCTGAGCTTTGGCTTATGAAAGAGAACTGTTCCTTTGATTGCTTTGCAGCAGCTAAGTAAAAGGAATTTTTGGGCGGGGTGGGGGTGGGGTTTGAAACTGACAAGAATTTTGCCTGTCACTTCTATTTCAGCTATAGATCAACCATCCCTTGAACTGTGTTTCTTTCTTTTCCTTTTCCTATGACTGTACTTGGAGTAAGATTGATGGATTTTTTAATGCTTTTGTTTTAAGGCAATGATTTGTATTCCTTATTCTCAGCAATTCAAATCAGCAGAGTTCAAACAATAATGGATCGTTAATTTCAACTTGCTTCTCAGAGCATGAGGAGTGAAAATAGCAGAATGGAAGTACTATGAGTCATGTGTGAGTGATCCCTCTTTGCCATGACCTCATGCTTACATGAATGACTTTGTTCAGTAAGAAGATATTATGACATTCTACAGGATTCTACCTTAAGTCCCATGCTATTTAATGTGAATATTAAATCATTCTTTAAGGTCACCTTTTTTCCCCAACAGATCCAGGGGAAAAAGCAGAAATGCTTAGTGGGTATCTTGCTACAGTTAAAGGTTCAATGAGCTTAGACCAAACAATACAGAGGGTGAGTGGATAGTCTGAGTAAACAGTTGAACCAATCTTGCGGGGATTGAGAGTTTGTTAAGGGATTACATTTGTAGCTTCAGGAAGCTTTTAAATCCATCTCAGTTTTGAGATGTAGATATCCTTTGTGGCGTAATTACTGTTTTACCAGTTTGACCTGATTTGCCATCTAGAGTCCAGCCTAGATAGAAACCATATGCCCACTTGCACTTATCTACAGTCCTGGTGATACTTTTTGTTCTTCTAAATTCCTCATGATATTGTCTTCATCTGATCCCTGGTTGCTGTGAGACAGAGCAAAATCATCCTTAGTTCTTCCATTGCTTCCCCCTCTTCCTCCTTTTTCTGACACTATTAAAAAATGACCTTTAAGTTATATAAAATCCATTAGGCATTGTCACCTTTGCTCCCTTGGAAGGAAGACAGGAGCCTGATAGTGCCTGGGAATAGAGGCTACAAGGGCAGGTCAAAGGTTAGCAATGGAGACCACATCTAGCTTTTTGCTGACTCAAAGATGGGGATCTTTTCAACTCAGCAGCTGGAAAAAACCAATGATGGTGCTTGAATAAATAAGACATTTCCAGTAATCCATATGAAAGGATAGTATACCACAAACAGAAATAGCATTTCCTGTTTTGAATAAGTTAGTGCAGTAAAATGTATTTCATTACATTTTAGTGAAATGTAAAATGTAAATACGATGTAAAATGTATTTAACTTGAATTATCAAAGAGGAAATATGCAAGAACCCCCCATAACAATTCCAAACACACCTTTTAAAATGATATATGCCAATCATAAAAATATCACAGAAATTCTGATTGTGTCAAAATGTGGCATCTCTATTAAAAAATATTTTGACTTTTGTCTATGCCAGGGGTGAGCGATTAATTCTCCCAAGGGGGCACAATGAGAAACTGGGATTGTTGTGGAGGGATGAACCAATAGGGCTGTGAAGGTGCATAGCCACACAAACACATATATAAATTGGAGGGGAAAAAAGGGACAACCAAAGTGGCCATAAAATGCCCAGGCCTGGTCTATACTGAAGTTCATCCTCTTGTTCTAATTCTGCAATGCTATCATTGTAACTGGAATTGTTAGAAACAGATGTCACCAATGACATAGGCCAGTGGTGGCAAACCTATGGCGCGTGAGCCAGAGGTGGCACACAGAGCCCTCTCTGTGGGCACACGTGCAGTTGCCCCAGCTCTGTTTCAGGTCTCTGCCATGCATGCACGTGCAGCTCCCACCGGCCAGCTGGTCTTCAGGTCTCTGCCATGCGTGCACAGGGCACATGTGCATGCACCTGTGCCTTGCAGTTTGGCACAGGCACGGGCGCATGCGTGGGGCACAGGCACATGTGTAGGACAGGAGCACATATGCAGGGAGTGTGCATGCATGCACCCACGCCTTGCAGTTTGGGTGCCCACAAGCACTTGGTACCTAAAAGGTTCGTCATCACTGACATAGGCTTTTTCTGTTGAAAGTCTTACAGTAATTACAGTTATCTATATACGAGAAGTAACCAGTAGCTCTGACCAATATTTTGTTTTCTTGTTTATCAAGAGATGTTTCTCTTTCAAAACTAAGAAGAAATGGAACGACAGGTTCATTTTGTTGCTGATTGGGTGTATTAGTTAAAGCCATGATTGTAGATCTGTTCTATGGAACTGAATGGGAAATCTTTCCCATGTCAGTAACCACTCCATGTTCCAGAGAAATATAGCAGATCCTAAAGCAGTTCCCTGGTGCAAAACAGATTCTGGTTCCTTCAAAGTAGGAAATGAAAAGGATGTGATTCTCGGATCTTTTCTAGTGGTGTAAAGCAGTGTTTTTCAACCTTGGCAACTTTAAGATGTGTAGATTTCAATTCTCAGGATGCCCCAGTCCACGCTGGCTGGGGAATTCTGGGAGTTGGAGTCCACACTTCTTAAAGTTGCAAAAGTTGAGAAATACTGCTCTAAAGGATCATGAAACTTAAATACTTGTTTCAATGCTGCCTTCTAACCTGTGAGTTAGAATCACAGCTCTGCTTTTAAAGATAGAACATGAGGGACAGAAACTCCTAAAGGCAAGAGGAGACCAGGATTTAGCCTTAGAAAGATTAATAATAGCCCTTATGTAAGCAAGACTTTTAAGAATGGGAAGAGAGAGAGACAGAGAGAGGACCTGATGGAGAAAGTATTGCCCTTTCCTTGTCTTTAGTTTATAATTTGTTTTTCTGCCTTTATTTATTTAAATAAACAGAACCGAAAAAAATATAGAAAAAGGAAAATATTTAAAAAGCAAAACAATATTGTCTGTGTGTGTGAGAGAGAGAGCATGTTAGCTTTTCATATATGTATTTAAAGTTTTACACATTGGTTTCAAATAGATAACCATATTTTATTATAATCATTCATAAGTAATCTGTGTCTGCAGGCCCAAAAGTCCTAGACTTATAAATGAGAGTGCAGATCATAAACATTATGATTCCTCTGTTTAAGTCACACAAAGGCTCCAGTTGTTTAGTTGCCAGCGGCATCCAAGCTAAATGGTCCACAAGAGCACCGTGTATCTTGCTTCTGGCCACGAGGACCTGCAGAAGCAAATTCTAAATGTCATGTATGTCAGGGGTCTCCAAATTTGGCAACTTTAAGACTTGTGGACTTCAACTTCCAGAATTGAAGAGTTGAAGTCCACAAGTCTTAAAGTTGCCAAGGTTGGAGACCCCTGATGTTTGTTGTTCTTCTCTGCACCTCCACACAGAAGCAATTCTTCTTTCACTTTCAGCTGCTCAGCTTGATCCGATTATGACCTGTTGCCTATTGAACGCACTCTTTACACAATTTGACCTTGCCTGGTTGTTCAGAGTATTTTGTCTCGGAAAAAAACTTTGACTGAAAAAAAAAAGTTCAACTAAAAGAAGAAACTTTGGGATAAATTCACGATAAGTAGGAAATACATTCTCCCAATCTACACCTTTTTAATGGAAAAATTCTTGATCTTCTTTTGCCCACATAAATTTTACATATTAAACCCAAAATTAAAACATGAACACATCACAAAAATTTCAGTAGCAAAAACTAAAAAAGATCCGCCTTAAGATATTCTAAATGTTGTTGTTGAACTAAAATGAAAGCCTACAATTTGTAAACAAAAATGATTGTCCTCACTTTTATTGAAGTTTGCATAAACAATCACTAGGAGAAGTGAGGCAGTTCTTAAGTGAATTTTGCCCCATCTTACCATGTTTTTTGCTACAGTTGTTAAGTGAATCACCACAGCTATTAAGGTAGTAACATGGTTGTTAAATGAATCTGGCTTCCCCATTGACTTTGCTTTTCAGAAGATCCCAAAAGGTGATCACATGACCCTGGGACACTGCAACTGTTATAAATATGAGACAATTGCCAAGTGTCTGAATTTCAAATGCATGATCATGGAGATGCTGCAACAGTCATAAGTGCAGAAAAACAATCATAAGTCACTTTTTTCAGTGCCGTTGTAACATCAAATGGCCACTAAATGAAATGTAAATTGAAGACTACCTGTATAGAATTCAGCTCACCTCTATCATAAGACAACTCAGTGAGCTTCCATGGCTGGAGGTAATAGAAAACTTCAGTCTCCTGGCTCCTTGACAAAGCTAACTGTGGACTCAAGCTGGGGTGGTTTTTTTTGTGATCTTTTTTTCTGGGAAAAAATATCAGCCAAAGAAGAAATGTTGAAATAAATCCACCGTAAGAGGAAATTCATTCCTCCCAATGTACATCTGCCTCAATAGAAAGGCTCTTGTTCTTTTTTCTGATGTATACACAAAGGACTTTTAACCTAATTTTTAACTTGCAAGTTGCCCCCATGTATTTGTGGGAAGAAGAACAATTCAATCAGGACTTTTCTCACAGTAGGATCATGGATCCTGATTTTACTATAGCAAACCTGCTGATCCCTGGATATTTTTCTTTTTCTTTTTAATGACTTCTTATATGATTCTGGGCTACATTCTTGGAGTGATTTTGATAGGACAATCACTCTTGGAAAGTGTAAATATTTTCCTATTTTATTCTACCACAAAACTGTGAACTTTTCTTTGTTATAGTCATGAGCTGCTTCATTCCTGTGTGTAAACTGGCTAGAAATGAACTTAAGATGCCTCTTTCTGGATTTCAAACTCCTCTTCTTTTTTCAGCAAGGTGATAAGGTTCTGTCTGGATCACATTAAGCACAGCCCCCAATAGATGCCTTCCCC
>WNWU01000064.1:1808460-1813150 GCA_012654045.1 Ptyas mucosa
GCCCATGCAGTTAGTTTTCTTCAGACTTCTATTTCCTGTTGGTGTTTTAAAAACTATTTATTCTGTCATTAATATTGCATTGTTTTGCATCTCACAGCATTCATAAAATGCAATTGTTTTATGAGAACATAAACAATGAAGATGAATTAAGTTTGTAAGGAAGAGAAAGAAAAACAGTAGTGTAGAAATTATGCTCTGCTAACTGTCTCAAACATTTTCACATAAGTCATTGTTCCTTTTGCCACACAAGACTCAACTCTGTAGCCATTATTAGTTTATGCTAATGTTAAGAGATAAATAAAAAGTAAATTTTAGTTTAAGTGTAGAAAATTGCACAAAACCTCCATTTGCCATGAAAAGTTTGGTGCACCTAAAGTTGCTCTTGAAAACCATAAGGGTAACTTTTTTCATCTGATTAGTGAACAAGTTGGCCTCACCTGCGCCTTGCTAGCTAGAAATTTAGCAAATAATGTATACAGAAAAATCATGAATTCAGATCTAGATAGCTCAGGAGTAGGGTGGAGGGACACTTTCAGAGTTTGCAGATGACAGTTCATTCAATAGCATGATCAGCTCTGTGCACAGTTTAGTAATCGAGGCATGTTATAATTCAATACTATATGATTAGATATGCAGCTAATTGAACACAGAATAACATTCACCGCCTCATATGTATTTTCTTTCGAAAGACATCCAACTGATCTGACCATATAATGACCTTTTGTGAAACAATCATACATTGATCTTATGAAATCCATTATATTCATATACTACTATTATATTGCACAAGTATCATTAAAATGATGAATATCCTTCAAAATAAATATAAGCATTTGAAATAATATGCCCATAAGCCAGCCACATTTAATGTTGTAGAGGTTTATAAAATCAAACCCAAATGCAGAGATAAAATGATATTAGGTTTAAATTCAACAAATATTTATGCAGAACAATAATTTTTATTGTACTAAATCTACCTGTTAAAGCATCATCCAGAAGAAAAGTTCTATTCCAATTTCTTTTTAAATGTTATGACTTATCATGATGTATTTCTTGTTTCCCAACCACATTACAAAGGTACAAGCATAGAGTTGTGTAAGAAATGGACTGGCACAGTAGGAAAACAAATGTCCTAGGATCAAAAAATATCTTTTTGTTAGACAATACAATTGTTGTCTGTGAGTTGCTAGTGGTCCATCACAGCAAAAGGAGAGAAGAAAGAACTCAGATTCCAAGCTTTTGGCCTTAGGAATTAGAAATGTAGACTCTGCCAAAGCTGATCTTTGTAGTTAGTCTATAACTGCAATTAAAGCATAAGCCAAGTTGCTGATTTTTCTTGAAAATTATTCAAATCAAGTTCTTAGAGAAAGAATGATTGTGCTTATCTCCCTAGGAGACACTGCTGGAGAACAGAAGGCAAGGGAACAGGGTTTAAATTGAAAAAAGAACATAAAAGAAAGGGTTAGCTATATCCCTGCATTATTATCTGGCCCACAAAAGTGAGCCTCCTATAATTGGTTTTAGGTAAAACTGAAAGTATTAGATGGCTTTTTGAGAGCACATCCGATCTCATTTGTACTGGTTCTGAATTTGTTCTGATTATTTAATCATTTGAGATTAGTGTAGTGGGAATGATGGAGCGAATGCAGGCTCATTTTGTCATAAACAGCAATGTGGAAAAGGACAAATCCACAGAAAAGGACCTAGGCCTTCTCAGCCGAGTGTCCTTGATCATATTTATCATGTATGTAGATTTTACAATAAAATCTCAGGCACCAAATAGAAGAAGGGAGGGGCGGGGGGTAAGGCAGCCCTAAGGTCAAGGAGGAGGGGAGAGTAAAGGAGGAACAAGGAATGCAGAGGCACCCCATAACAAGGTAATTTTATTCAACCCTTCTAAACAAACAACGATTTTCTAGGAACTCTACATTATATTTTCCACCTCACCAAGTACAAAGGCAACTACATCCTTGGGACTTTATAGGTCTTGTTTGCCTTCCTTGTTTAGAGGAGGAATTCAATATAAATGTTGTTCCCCATTGTATCAATATAAAAATTGCTGCTATAATTTAAGACTATTATTCTGTGTCCAACATTCTGGGATGATGTAGAACAGGAGATGACTTCTTCAATGGAAATTCTCTTTAAGTATTTGAACGGTGCTCGCTTATTACCCTCTCCCCAACCTTTCTTATTTTTCCAAGGCTGGCTATATCCAATTTTCTCAATTTCTCCTCTGCTTCTATGTCTCTGATTGTTTCCATGCTATAAACTTGTTCCAGTTTCTCTGAAACTTACTCAAATATGGCTCGAAATTGTAACAGTTTTCTGTTTCAGCTACAATGCTGAACAATCATGTAATTATTATTAGTTCCTTCACTTAGATCCCTAAGCGATATTAATGGTTCTCTTTTCTAATTGTAATCTTTAATTCTTTCTGGTTCCCTCAAGTATCCAACCTTGAAAGTTCCATCTTATCATGGTTTCCCCCCCACCCAATCAACAGCATTTCTCCACAGAAAGAATATCTTATACTTAATTTCAAAATCTTCTGAAGGATCTTAATATGCAAAAAAAGAAGAAGAAAAGTTAACAATTTCCAGAAGCGATTTAAAAAGGTAGTATATGAATTGAGTGTTGACTTTTGAAGGTGCTGACTGCGGCTTGGGCAAGATTGTGATCCCTTGGTTCCCAGAGATCTAAATCTGGTGGTGTCCTTGCGAGGACCTGCTGTCTGAAGGTTGCGTGAGTAATCCTGAGACATCACCTTGTCTGGAGAGGAATTCTGACAAGCTGGTGTATTTGCTGGCTCCTTGTTCTGTTGCAGTCATTGGTTCCTTTTTAGTGGAGCTGTCTTCAGTTTGCCACTGCATTCCTGGAAGTCCTCTTCTCTTCTGGTTCCGGTTCCCAGCACCCATCCCCTTCTTCTCAAGGACATATTTGTACTTTTCTCTCTATCTCAACATCAGCAAAGGTTATGTAAATGGAAATTTACCACCTACTCTTTTGTTACAACGTATAACTTTAAAAAAAAATAATCTATGTTTTCTAATCATCAAATCCATAAGTCGTAAATTCATTTTTTTTTAGCTTTACACAAAAAGTCTCTAAGGAGCAAAATCTCTATTTCTGATATTACAAAATTTGAAACATATATTTAGCAAATAAAGTTTGAATTTTTAAAAATCTCACCGTTGTCTTGATATTCAACAGTTCAGCGTGTTTCATCTTTGTTTACTTTTGAGATGGCTATATTTTTTCCTAAGTATTATAACCAGAGTTTTTAATTGTAAAATATATTTTATTTATTATAAAATAGCAATAGCATTTAGACTTATATACCACTTCACAGTCTTTACAGCCCTCTCTAAACAGGTTACAGAGTCAGCATATTGCCCCCAACAATATGGGCCCTCATTTTACCAATCTCGGAAGGATGGAAGACTGAATTAACCTTGAGCCGGTCAGGACTGAACCTCTGTTATGGGCAGAGTTAGCCTGCAGTATTGCATTCTAACCAATACTGTACCACCTCAGCTCTTAATCCCTACTGTAGTACTTTCTTTCAAAAGGAAGCAAAGAAGCCTGTAAGTTTAATTTCTATATTCTCCAGGTAAAAGAAATAGGTTACACGCAATATGAAAGAGCTCAGCTGGAGACCTGATAAGGCTGCTGACATTTAGGGTATGTGGCACCAGGCTTGATGGATATATAGTCAGAAGTTATCCCGCTAGTAGCTTTAATTCTAGAGTTACTCAATCACCATAACAAAACAACAACAGTAATGATGAAAGGCTCTATATAACTTTGACAATGGCTGGCTTATACTATGAAGATGCAATAGTAGGAATATGTTCATAGGCTGACTTGAAAGAGGACAGGGTCCTATCTGATGCAACATTTTGCCCTACCTCAGATTAGGGGTCAGTGATATTTTTGACTGATATACACTTTTATCTACTTTTGAAAATTCCATATATTCTAGAAATGGTAAGATGCATAGCAATATTTATTTATTTTGATTTGATTTAGAGGCTATCAAACTCCAAAGGGTTCTGAGTGGGTTATCCTTTGAAAGCAAGAAAGTATAAAATAAATCATTATCCATATGACCTATATTTAATTGTAAATTGAAGGTTTATTTTATATTGATACCAACAGACATTGTTTAGACTTTTACTTTTTTTTAGTTAATTAGTCTTTTTCTCTCCCCACCCCCACATTTGTTTATCACATTGATGACCTTTATTAGTTTACAACCATTGTTCTCCCTCTCCCCCCCTCTCATTTTATGTATTTCACTGTTAAACATTTTGATTGGCTGACCATCTGCAATCAACTCATTTTTGACTCCCACCTACCCCATAGACAGATTTTTCTCCATGACAATCTATCCATAATTTGGCCTTTTGGGTCTTCAAAGAGTGCACTCACTGCACTTGTAACTGAGTCCATCCCTCTTGCCATTGGGAAGTCATTGGTTTGTTTTCTTAGCTGCCCACAGTACCCTGAAGAGTCTTCTCTAACAGCAAAGTTCAAAGGCACCATTATTCTTCCTATCCTGCTTATTTAAAGTCCAACTTTCACTTCTATAGAGTGTCATAGGAAATACCATGGCTTGCCCCAGGGGTTCCCAAACTTGGCAGCTTTAAGACTTGTGGACTTCGACTCCCAGAATTCTCCAGCCAGC
>WNWU01000064.1:1814714-1966740 GCA_012654045.1 Ptyas mucosa
ATAGAATAGAATAGAATAGAATAGAATAGAATAGAATAGAATAGAATAGAATAGAATAGAATAGAATAGAATAGAATAGAATAGAATAACAGAGTTGGAGGTCTTCTAGTCCAACCCCTTGCTTAGGCAGGAAACCCTACACCACTTCAGACAAATGGTTATCTAATCTCTTCTTAAAAACTTCCAGTGTTGGAGCATTCACAACTTCTGCAGACAAGTTGTTCCACTTATTAATTGTTCTAACTGTCAGGAAATTTCTCCTTAGTTCTAAGTTGCTTCTCTCCTTGATTAGTTTCCACCCATTGCTTCTTGTTCTACCCTCAGGTGCTTTGGAGAATAGTTTGACTCCCTCTTCTTTGTGGTAACCCCTGGGATATCTATCTTCCTCCAAGTTTGTGATCTATCTGCATTCTGGAGTTAAGTTTGTAGGCTACCCGCTCACATGTTCCATAAGAAAATGCATAGTGTTTGCCCTGGATCATAAATAGGACACTCTGAGCTCTCTGGCAAATCTTTCAGATAAATTAAACATTTTCTGTGTCTCTTGGCTGCCATCTAGTGGTCACCTGTATTTTTGCAGCACTATTATAGTATGCTTATTGTCTCTCCCTCAGTCCTCCACAAGCAGAAAGGAGGCCTATATTGGCATCCTGGTAGCCATTTGGCGGTCAATAGGTTCTTTGGGATTCGAAGAGGAGTAAGTTGAAGCAGTGTGAAATGTCAAAGAGGAATGTACTGAATTAATATTAAGAAAGTTAGCAGTTATTACAATCATGGCCCCTTCCATATGCCAGGAACCCCAAGAATGGCAGCAGATAACCACATAATACTGGCAGTTATGCAACCCTCTCCCAGGACTTTAACTTCTGTCTGGGCACTTTTGCCACTTTTTGCCACTTTGCTTAAGAGACAGGGAGTATAAACAATAACTGGGGACGGCTTACTAGCACCTAAGAAGGACACATAACTAGGACAGAATATCAGCAGATAGTCAGAATCTGCAAAGACCAAGTCAGGAAAGCAAAGGCTCAGAATGAACAAAGACTTGCAACAAAAGTCAAAGATAATTTTTTAAAAAGTTTCTTCCAACTTATAAATAACAAGAAAAAATTCAAGGAAACAGTCAGTCCACTAGACAGAGAAGACGGCAAGGAAGTAACAGGCAACAGAGAGAAAGCTGAGCTGCTTAACTTATTCTTTGCATCGGTCTTCATACAAAAAGAAATTATAGCCCAACCTACCAAAAATATAATTGTAAAAGACAGACTAGAAATAAGTTAAAATAAGAAAAAAATTAGTAAGAGAACACCTGTCTGATCTTGACGAATACAAATCACCGGGACCTGATGGATTACATCCCAGAGTTCTAAAGGAGCTGGCAGATGTCATCTTAGAACCACTGTACCACATCTTCCAAAAATCCTGGAGCACCGGGGAACTACCAGAGGACTGGAAAAGAGCTGATGTGGTTCCCATCTTCAAAAAAGGAGAAAAAACCAGATCCAGTAAACTACACACTGATCAGCCTAACATTAATACCCAGGAAGATACTGAAAAAGATAATTAAAAAGCAGATCTACCAACATCTAGAAACAAGTAAAGTAATAACTAGAAGTCAGCATGGGTTTGTTAAAAACAGATCATGCCAAACCAATTTTATTTCATTCTTCAACACAGTGACTAAATTAATAGACCAGCGAAATACTGTGGACATAAATACTTAGACTTCAGCAAGGCATTCAACAAAGTAAACCACAACCTACTTCTTGGTAAGCTAGATAAATGGGGTAGATAGCATCACCATCAGATGGATTCGGAACTGGCTGACAAACTGAACTCAATGAGTAGTCCTTAATGGTACTACATCTACATGGATAGAAGTAAGCAGTGGCGTACTACAAGGTTCTGTACTAGGCCCAGTATTCTTCAATATCTTCATAAATGACTTAGATGAAGGAATAGAAGGGGAACTTACCAAAATTTCAGATGATACCAAACTGGCAGGAATAGCCAACACCCTAGTTGATAGGCTTAAGATCCAGGTGGATCTTAATGGACTTGAAGGCCAGACAAGGAATAATGGATGGAAATTGACCAAGGAGAGGTTCAACCTGGAAATAAGGAGAAATTTTCTGAGAGTGAGAATAGTCAACCAATGGAACAATTTGCCTTCAGAAGTTGTGGGAACTTCATCACTGGAAGCTTTCAAGAAGGGATTGGACTGCCATCTGTCAAAAATGATGTAGGGTCTGCTGGGTGGGAGGATGGACTAGATGACCTACCAGGTCCCTTCCAACTCTGTTAATCTGTATCTGTATCACCTGCTTATCAGGGACTTGATCATCACTTTAGACTGTGGAATCTCTGCCAGGGATATTTTTAGGGAAGGATTTTTAGCAGATACCACATGGTGATTGTATGATGACTTACAGAATCTGGTCAATATTTTGAGAAATGACCTTTTGTTTATTTGCTGTATAATTTTTTAATTAAGTATTTTGATTACAGTCTAAATAAATTTCTTTATATTTACTCATTTTATATCTAACTGTCTTTAGTTCATTCAAATATTCTCATAGGCTTTGATTTCTTTTCAATTCTATATTCCATTGCCCAGACGTCTTCAAGGGTTTAACAAGACTCTTGCAGATCCAATAAGAAAACATTTTCCAGGTCACTCTCTAGATTTGTCATTTGAGTTTCTCCTTTAATTTTTAAAACTTCAACTTCAACTTCAAACTTTCTTTTGTATATCCAGTCAAGTATTGTTTTCCAAATCATTCTCTTGACTTCTATTTGTGCTTTCACTTCTGATACTTCCTTTGTCTTGTCAGACAACATTTGCTCCGTACCTGCCATTCCCTCATAGACAACTTTTGGACAAAATCAATAGAGAGCATCACACCTCAATATTGCTGCTATTGATATTGTAGCTACTAATTTCTGGCTCCATTCCTCAAACATCTCCTTTAATATTTCCAAAGTTATGTTTTGTATCATTTTATAAGTCTCACTTAACCGACACCAAAATTGGGCTTATATTTTTTCCCTTCTACTTAGAATCTTTAGTCCCCTCTTATATCCAGTTTCTAAAACCATAAAGTCGTTTATCTTTGTTATGAACACAGGCAGAGAAAATAATTCTGGTTTCTACAAGAAGTTAGTTATTTTTTATAGTTAATTCCCAAATCTTTTTTAACTGACCTCTTAATTCACTTGTAAATTTCATAGATCAAAATCTTTTTTAGCTTTTTGCTGTTTATTTCAAATTCTTTAAGTTTTAAACTTGTAATTAATTTTTCTTTTCTTCAGTGTTGAAGATAAATTTCTCCTAGTTGCTTTTGTCCTACATATTGAATGCTACAAGATATTTTTAGAATAAACCATGCTGACTTTTCCGGATGATTTTTATTTTTTCTGCCAGGTATTCATTGCAGCTGTCAGTTGTCCAGGTGAAAAGGTGCATTGGTGAATATGGTTTTAAACAGCATTCTTGTTGCCTTTGTTCTTTATCTGGGTGAGTTTATCATAAGATAAATTTGTGGCACAAGGAAACTGTCATTTGATCTCTTATTTTCCTTTCTTCAGCCTAACAATTTTAATTTCTTTTCATAACTTTTGCTGGTGGGAGGGAAGCCCCAATGCGTGATTCTTAGCAGTTCATCAGCATACATACTGAGATCTACTCATGATGGCCAGCATGAATTATCTGTAAAGAAGTTCTAAAGCTAATGTGGCTATAAGATGCAGTGACATATACATCCTTTAATGTAAAGGACTGTCCTTTATTTTTACTTAATTTAATTATTTATTGGTTTTATTATTTACAAAATAATACAAAAAAAATTATTATTTTCTTTTGAATTTTCCTTTATAAAGTAAAGTTATAAACACTATTTTATCCTTATGAATCTCTTTCAGGTTTGCTTCTTTTCCAAGTTTATTTTCCCCCCATGAAAGTATCATGAGAGCAACATACAACCCTCAATATAAGCATAACTAAAACAATTACTTCAGAGGCAGAAAGAAAAAGAAAGAAGTGATCAGAGAGAGGAATGTGAATCTACTCATTACTGGTTTTGGCCAATGCAGGCTTAGCTTTCTCCTGGAAACATTCTAAATCTTTGTCTAAAAAGAAGCCTGAATATCAATTGGTATTCCCCTGATATTCTGGAACAGAAATAAACTCATATTCAAAAGGAGCCCAATGCAGAATGTAGAAACATAAAACAGTTGCAAAACCCCAAAAAGTTTTTGAACAAATGCAATGGATTCTAGCCATCAGTTAAAACTCACTTGTTGGAGTCCCCTTAAATTAAACTTCCAATTTTCTTGGGATTGCATGGGAGTCTCTGTAGATTTTTTTAGTCCACTAATTGCTGCCTACTATGGGGGGTGGTGCTCATTTTAAGGCCATTGAGCTAGCGTTGTCTGAAGATGTTTCTACAGTCATGTGGCCAGCATGACATCACAGAGCGCTGTTATCTTTCCAACAAAGTGGTACCTATTTATCCACTCGCATTTGCATGTTTTCAAATTGCTACATTGGCAGGAGCTGGGACGAGGATGGGAACTCACCCCATCACACGATGCTGAGGTCTCAAATCTGGGCTGATGGCTTTCCAGCTGACAAGCCCAATGTCTTAACCATTAAGCCAGGTTCTTAGAGCAACCACTGACTGAAATGGTGTGTGGGCTCATGTCCACTCTGAATTACCTCTGTGACTTCACATCCAAAATGCAGCACATCCCTAATTTTTAATCTTTTTCTATGGCCTTGCTGTGAAAAAGTCCATTGGGAAGTAGGGCTACTCTTTTTTGCTGCACTGATATCTATGCTCACAATGAAGAACAGAATTTTTACATTACCAGCAGGTTTGCTACATCACCACTAAATCCAACTACTCTCTTTTGGTTTAAAAATCTAGACATAAATGTCTTTTATGATAGCTTATAAAAATAATGATGTGCACATTTCTCTTCTTTGTCCAGAGACTAATCAATTTATTCTTCATTTCTCCTTGATCCTTGCTTCAAAACAAATGCCTTGTACAGTGACAATTTTTTTTTTTGCGAATTACAGACTTTCTGAAAGAGTAAATCAGCAGACACTTAAAATGTAAATAGATACGTTAAAATATAATGAGTTACATAAAATAAAAGGCCAACATAGTGACTGAGTACAGTGACTCAGATTACACACTTCAGGCTCAGAAACATCCATAATTCAATGTTGATGAAATCCCATTTGTTTCTCATTGTTGATTTTCTTTATTCTTGCATTATTTTGACTTTCTAGCTATTCTAGGGGCAACTTTTTCCACAAGGGCTGAAATGATAAATGTTGCTGCTGGCAAGTCTGTCTTCCTTTACTGTCAAAGTAAAACTGACAAAACTCCATCCAGAATGATCTGGACTCATAATGGAAAACTTCTGCTACGGAAAATGAACGACTACATATTTAAAGGTAAAACTGGTCGAATCCTTCCACATATAGCCAATAAAAAGAAAGATAAGTCTTCGTGTTTTAGGTTTAATTTCATCCAGTTCTTTTTTCTTTGAAGCTGGAAATCCTGAAACATACAAATTGAAGGATGAGAAGACTTTTACTCTAGAACTGACAAAAGCAGAACCAGGACAATATGCCTGTGAAGTGGATGGAAAGCAGGTGGCTACTTATGATATTGAAGTGTGGACAGGTGAATGATGGAACAGAGATCATGAAATCAGCTTCTTTGTCTCTATCTCTTCTTCCCCCTGCTATTGAACTAGTAATTAAACAAATAAATTATCCTTGAGCAGAGGCATGGGAAGGAATATTTTACCAGCAAGCCTTCTTTCTTTCTTTCACAGTTACTGAATCTAAAAGTGGATACCTCCTGCAAGGTGACACTTTAAAGCTGAGTCTGTCTCCTGTCAAAGATACCAGGATTGAATGGTTTGAACCCCACAAGACCAAAGTAACTGGGAATGAGCCACGATGGAAACTGCAAAAGGATAGCTTACAGATATTAAACCTTACAGTGCAGGAGGATAATGGGATATGGGAATGTCACATCTCTCATTATAATGTCAACCTCTCCTACAATGTCAAAGTATTAGGTAAGAGAAGTCATTAAATTTGGTTCAAAGAGCCTGAAACTTGGGTCCTCTCAAAGTCATTCCTCATAAAAAGTTCAGCATCAACCATAATTTGCTCTGCTAACTGCTTTCAATATCACTGCATTGTGCCAAGATAAGATTACTTCATCACTGACTCTTTTTCTGGAATTTACATCCTATGCTAACTCACCTTTATATTACAGATAGAATAGAATGCTATTGTTCTCTGTTCACTACAGCCCATTGTCTATAGTGATTTTATCATATATATATATATATATATATATATATATATATATATATATATGTCAAAATGTTGCAGTAAAAACTTCAGAACCTCTTTTTCCAGTATGTGCAAGCAAAATGATTGTTATGCTTCTCGGGAGTCCTTGTGGTATCCCAAAAACAATGAGAGAGCTTGAACTAGGAGTGTTGATTTTTTTTTTAACAATTTCCCTGTACTTTATTTTGATGACTTTTCCATCAGTGAGTGTCACATTCACAAAACAAGAAAATCCCTTTCAGCAGTAACCTGAACTAGCCACAGAGTAGGGATTAGCTCAGAGGGAAGCAAATGTTTTCTGGCATCTCAAAGTTAGCACTTTAACTCACTACTGAGAGAGGAAAGGGCCATAGTCTTTTTCTACAGTGAAAAAGCAGCAATGCACACGATTCTGATCATATGTTACTTTCTATTTTGGTTGGACATATAATCAGGTTTTTCCAATCCATTGGATGAGTTCCAGTTTGCCACTATCAACAGCAGCAGCAACCTTTCCTGTCCTTTGAACATTGACTTGCAAGAAAAAAGAGATCAGGAGATTCCAAAAGTCCAGTCTTGGAAATGGCTTAAGAATAATGTTCTCATGAAGGAGCATAACATAAGCATCCAACAAATATCCAATATCCGTTCTGAAGATGCTGGGCAATACCAATGCCATCTTGGATTTAAACATGGAATTTTGAGTAAAACCATCAACCTAATAGTGGTGAAAGGTAGGAATAAGCCTTGATCTGTTTGATGGTAACATGCAATTTCAGCTTACTATTTTAATTATAGGTGCTATTGCTTTTGAATACCAACATAGCCATTTTTTTTAACATTCTCAAAACTCAACCTTCTTGAAATTAATTGTTCCCATTAGCTGGTGTGGAATGAAGTAGGTCACATTAGACAGAGGTTTCAGAAGAGCTGGTTCAGTCAAGTTGCCTGAGTAAGAGGATGTAGGCATGGATGTGTTCTGGATGTGAGTTCTGTCAGTCAGACTATTTCAGAAGCACTGTGACACAAAATAGCCAGTCTGACAGATTGCAGTATAAGTACAGAGGATGGATGTGAGGTGAAGTAGGGGAGAGTTCTCCTGATGTACCTAAAGTACTCTCATAAACCCAGGGACTGACAGAACCAACAACTCACAATCTGGCTCTTTCCAGGTTTAAATTAACCTTTTATGAAGACAGGTCTAGCATTCACTCCAGAAAGCATAGATCCTGTTTTTAAACACAGGTGTAGGAAGTGCTAAATTGGTGCATATAAGGAGCTACAAATGGAACATTTCCTTTCTTATTCATTTGCACTTTCAGGCTAAAGAATTATAGACCTTAATTGGTCAGTAGCTCATGCTAGATGCCTCAAGACCCCTCTCTCCTGAGGCTATAAAACTCTGCATTACAATGGTTATATTCACTACCGATCACTAGGAATCACTTAGGTGAGATGGATAGTTTATAAATTTGATAAATGAATGAATGAATGAATGGTTTTATTCTTTTTGAAACTTATCAGACATAGGTAAAGCACATAGGCTTTATGTTCTCAATCCTTTACCCATTTTGAACTTGTACCTACAAGGCCTGCATCAGACAAATGTCTCATTTACTCTGACTCCTGCCACTGTGGCAAAGGAGGACAGTTCCCATGACCAGAGGACAGAAAGCATGCATGTCTCAACTGACCAGCAGGAGTTAAGGAGTTTTCAATCCGAGAAGTTGGTGATGGTGTGAGGGAGGATGAAGACATAGGGATGTAAGGATGGTCCCTATAGCAGAAAAACTCCGTTGAAGAACTTAAAGACAAGGCAGGTCACTACAGCTGTCCCAAACAGCTTAGGGTTTTAGAGATAAACAGCAGAGAAATGCAATGCTTTTGATAAAATGATATCCCATTCCCCCATCCCAAAACAGACCTTTTAGTTTAACGAAGGAAATGTGGCATACTCATAATTTAATGAAGATATTATTGTTGATGGGAAAACATTTTTGTTTCCATTTGCATAACTTTATAAAATAAAGTTTTCTTTTATGAGGGATATTTACTGTGGGAGCTTTCAGGGAGTTTATTTTGACATATGATGCTTTACAATACAAGAGATTGCCCTATATTGAATTGACAGATGCTTTTCTTAGTAATGTAGAAAGTGGTTATGTTGTAAATCATGCAACATAGTGAACTATTATACCATTTAGTAAATTCAAACCAACTTTGACAAGTAAGGTGTGAAGTTTAAAAAGTCTATTTCCCATTCTGTCTTATAGACAGGTAATCCTCAATTTATTACCATAATTGCATCCAAAATTATGGTCATAAGTCATTGCAGTCAAATTTTGAGGCATCATGTAACTGGACCTAATTTTTTTGACATTTTTGCAGTGGTTGTTAAGTGAACACCACGATGGCTAAGTGTTGTGGCCCATCAGTGGCCTGTGTGGATTGTAGCTGATTCTGACAACAAGGAGGCTGGTGTGGTGCTGCGGCAGCAGCCTGTGCAGCTGGCACTCGAGTCAGATAATGAGGAGGCTGGAGAAGATGTGGTGCCAGAAGCAGGGATTCAGCCAGGGCCTTCAGAACCTCCAGAAGTTCCTTTAAAGTGAAGAGGACAAAGAGGAGGAGCCTCTTCTCGATGCACAGGCGCACAGAGCTGCCAAAAGGCAGGAGTGGCTCCTCAGGAGGAGGTCTCCTCAAGAGTAAGGCTTGGGGCTAATTGGCCACTCCCTTAGTCTATTTAAGGAGGAAAGCTGACTGAAGCAATTTGTAGGGAACAACTTTAGTTCACTCTCCTTCGTGTCTGGATTCTCTGCAAATTGCTTCTGGGCTTTCTGCCAACCATAGTAAGATTGTGATTACTTTATCTTTGGTTTCTTGTAGGCTGTTAAGAAGGTTATTAACAGCCTTTGTTTTGAAAAAGACTGAGTTATTTTAGTAAATTAAGTTTTGTACAAACTTTGTATGTGTTGTGTTCTTTGGGGTCCGTAGCTGGGGCAGAACACTAAGTAAATGCTGCAGCTGTGAAGCGAATCAGTTTTCCCCAATGTGCATTTTTTGCAGGAACCAATCACAAATCTTGGTCACATGTTGCTTCGTTCAGCTGTAAATGTGAGCTGGTTGCCAAGCACCCAAAATGCAATTGTGTAATCATGTGTGGCCATTGTAACTTTGAAAATAGTCGTAAGTAGCTTTGAGGGGGAGTGTCTGTCTTAACTTCAAAGAGTCACTAAGTGACCAGTTGTAAGTGGAGACCTACCTGCATCTGTAATGTTTTGTAGATTGTAATTAACCCAATTCTGCTATCTCTGGCATGAAGGCTAAGGACACATTTTGATGGGACCTTGGTTGCTGTGCTTGCAGTCTGTTCTGGAGCTGGAGAAACTTCTAGCTGAGAAATAAAGATAATTTCTCAGCTTTATTAAATACTTTGGACTTTGGATGGGGGCAATGAGATTAGAAGAGTTGATTTGATGGTTCAATCAATATAGTTTGCACAGGATTATGGCTGAAACACCTGAAGGATCTGCTAATTACTCTGAGCTACTTATTTTTTGGAAACTGACTTCTGAAAGTTGAATATGTAATTGAACAGCTACATATTTTGATGTCAACATATGGGAAAACCTGAATCATCTTTGCATACTGCTGATTTAAGCTGGGTTTGTATCCTTTGATATCATCGATTCTGTCCTCTTTCCATTGAGAAGGGACCCTTTTTTAAAATTCTTATTTATATGCCGCCCTTCTCTGGAGACTCAGGGCGGCTTACAATGCGTTAAGCAATAGCCTTCATACTTTTGTATATTTTATACAAAGTCAGCTTATTGCCCCCACAAACCAGGCCCTCATTTTACCCACCTTAGAAAGGATGGAAGGCTGAGTCAACCTTGAGCCTGGTGAGATTCGAACTTACAGTAATTGCAGGCAGCTGGATGTTAAATGCTGCCTTGTAGAAGGCATTAGCCTCCTACGCCACTCAGGCTCCTTAGCCCCTTTCCAGCACCATGAATTAATAGCCTGATACTTTAGTTCATATGATAAAATACTCTTCATAGAAAGGAACATTCTTGTAAAATCTGTTTCCCTAATATATTTTTCTTGCTTTCCCTGCAGTCTCTGCTATCCCTCCTGTGCTCAGATCCAACGAAGACAACGTGATGTTGTGTGGTCATATCAGTCCTTCTGCCTCTCCAGTGACTGAATTGTGCTGGGTTTATGTAAATAACTCTACAAGTGAATCCAAATGTGGCTCTCCCATTTCAGAGAATAAATTCTGTCACGTAGCTACAACTGAAGGACCCTGGAGGTGTGATTTCAAAGTGAACAACGATGTGAAAATCAGTATTGACTATATTCTGGGTAAATTCCAAGATAAGTAACCCAACCATCTTGTTCCTGGCTCTGTTTCTGTGCACATTCTGTTCTCCTTGACTTCCAATCTTTTTTTCCCCACAGAAAAATTCTCAAATGAGACTACTTTAGAGAATAGTTTCTCACTGATCAAAATAGCCTCAGGAATTGGCACAATGCTTCTGCTGTTAATTCTTGTTGGAGTCTGTGTACCAACTTGTAAACGTATGAAGCAGAAACAGGTGAGTTTCTTCATATCCATAAACTGAAAGGGAGGTTGGGTTCTACAACAACAACAAATGGAAGCAGATCTGAAAGAACATGAAAAGAGAAGGATCTTTCTTTTATTTTTTGGCAGCAACAAGCCAAGAGAATGGCACAAATTAAGCAGCATTTGCTTGCCAAGAGGACATGCCAATGCCAGAGGTAAGAGTCCAGTTGCCCAGCCAAGAGGAACACATCATGGATATTCTTTTGAAAGCCCTTGGTTAAGCTGCCCCGGGATGAATCAGTCCATCTGGACCTGCAATCCAGCAGATCCAAGACACCACAGTTATTATTCTTTACTAGAAAGAAATATCGTATCTAATAGCTTCCTTTTCTCTTGCAGTAATAAACCAGAATCAAAATGCCTTAAAATAATAAACCTATTGTACCTTTAGCTTTTAGCTCTGCCAATTAAAATTTGTCATCTGCTTGTTATTCAACTAAAATTTTACTTGAATTGGCTACCAGTTAAATCAAATAAAGCTTGCAGACCTACAGAAATTCAGAAATAAATCATGTCTAAATTAGACAGCCATGCAATTTCATCAAAGGTCTCATGAGCAATCATTCTTCAACAATTCATTTTTATGCTTTTTTAAAACAGCAAGTATCACACTGTGCAGTTTATATTGCAAAACCAAGTACATTTTTCTACAGGAAAACTTAAAACACTCCCATGTTTTCTACTGAGCCTAAATTTTGGATAACTCTTTTTCAATCCTACAGGGACCTACCTAATGATTACTACCATACCTGAAGGAGATGTTGAAAAATCACTGGCCTGACCATTTACAATCATTGACAATGCATAGTAACATGAATTCAAATACTGCTGGGTTGCCTTAACTTTCTGATATTCATAGTGCTGTAATCATTTGGGGAAGTCTGTATTTTGAAACTGTGGAGCTTGCAGAAAATATTGACCAAAAAAGGGTTCACCCTAGTCATTGCTTCTAAATTGTCTAATAGCCGACTGCTCTTTGAACCAATCTGCAGTTCTACCCACTGCAACTATAAATGAACAAAGATGTGTTGTTTGTTTTTAAAATTCCTGACCCAGAATAAAATACTTATATCTTTCCCCCCAACTCCACTGGTTAATTCATGTATAGGTCTACAGATATTTGTTTGCATTTATTGTGTAGTTTGCAATCTTTTCTGAGAGAATATTCTAACATTTAAAAAAGCAATATTTTAAAATGTATATTAACAGCCATGATATAATTATGATGCTAATAGCATAATGCATTTCAAAGGACAAATTCATTTTTACTGTTTGGAAAAATGGGTGGGGAGGAAAAGAGACTTCTGCATTCTGAAAGTTTGCTTCTAAGTAGACAATTTCACTGATGAGATACAAAAATTATTGGAAAACTATCTCCAATCTATCTTGGCTCTTTCCACTGTTGTGTTTTATTCCTTAAAGCAGGGGTCTCCAAACTTGGCAACTTTAAGACTTGTGAAGCTTTAAGACTTGGCATCGCTGGCTAAGGAATTCTGGGAGTTGAAGTCCGTAAGTCTTAAAGTTGCCAAGTTTGGAGACCCCTGCCTTAAAGGGAAAAAACCAGCGGTGAAATCCGTCTGGATCTATCTGGCTCACACAAACTGGTAGGGCCAGCGGTGGGAGGCTCCACCCACTCGTCGGGACATCATTATGTTCTGTTTTTGACCCTCTGCGCATGTGCAGAAGGCTCTGCACATGCACAGAAGAGGCGTGCGCTCACATTTCCGAACCAGTAGCGAAAGTAAGTGCATTTCACTGCTGGAAAAAAACCCTTTTTTATCTCTTGATATGCATCACCACCACAGCTCTAAGACGTAAGTACTGAATGTAAACATAGGGAAAAATTCCTGTTGCTTAGTTGTTTATTTTAAAGATCTCCAATGCTCATGCACAAAAACAAGGAGTAAAAGTGTCTGTATCCATTCCACTGATGCTTGTGAATAATGACATTTGAAATCTCAAGGTCTCTGAAGAGAGACATGTACATATCTTAATGTTAATAAATATTCCTCAAAAACCTTAGTGTTCCAGTTTTTCTTTAGCATTTGGCTGCACAAGATGCCATTTCTGAAGCCCTCTGCTATTTCAGAGCAGCTAAATCAGGTAGTTGGACTATGATTGCAGGACTTCATCTTGAGATTAGATGAGCCCCAGGAAAATTGCCAGTCATATATAATTATAATCCAAATGCTGTCCCATTGAGGCAAGTATACAAATATACTAATTAAATACTTCAGAAACTAAACTTTCAGTTCTAATACAAGCATCCATCTTGTAGAAGCAGAAAATGTTAGAATTTTGGTGACTAATAACACTGTAGTTGAAAACTCCTAGAACTATTACTATTGTGGCTTAATTCAATTATTCCTAATAACACAACATTCCTGCACTTCTTGATCTTTTTTTAATCCATCCTTTCTTATCCATACCCCAGTTTGGCTGGGATATTCTGGAAGTTGAAGTCCCACTATCTTAAAGTAGCCAAAGTTGAGAAACATTGTTATACGGAGATCAAAATAAGCACCATACCACTCAGTTCAGTTAGTACAAAAATATAATTATGTTTCTTTATTAAATATTATGAAATATCACAAGCAGGGAGAGGGAAAGTAACAGGCAAGAGATAAAAAAGGTAGAGGACTTAGTATCAACAGTCTACATATTTGATATATTTGTATTTCAAAACACACAAAACTTCCCAAACTCACTAGAAAAATCACATCTGGATAATTAGCACAAACCATTCCAAAGACAGAGACTTTGGATTATGCCAGTTTTAAACCTCTTTTGTACACAACACTGGAATAGTGGTGGAAAGTAGGGTAATAGATAATCCTTCCCTTATTCCACATCAGAAAGGAAATAATTTGGTGGATGGGGATGATGGATCCGTGTTTTCACCCCCAAATCCTTAGGAGTATTTATACCCTAACACACACCCCACAAAGTGCCATCTTCATAGCCACCCTTAAAATAGTGAAAATTCCATATTAGCCTTTCTGTTGATCCATCAGCACAAACATCTGCCTTCATCCTAACCCCAATGCAAGGTCTGTTTAGTTTGGCAGGTCCCTTTGCAAACAATGTCAACTGAGATATTGTAAATGGACTCTGCAACCATGGCACCATTCCTCCCCTCCCCTTGATATTAAAATAATGATACAATGATAATATGACACCAAAGCAGCTTCACCTCTGTAAGGAGGAGGTGAGAGACCAGGAGCCTGGAAATGTGTGAGACAAGAATGCCTGACAATTTTGGAAAAGGGCCAAGCATGTAACTACTCCTCTAGAGGTTTAAGGTACTTTTTTACAAAAGAAAAACACTATTCTGATAAAGGAATAATAATAATAATAATAAAATAAAAGTCTGGCCTTCCCTCCCTTCTTCCCTCCCTCTGTGTGTGAGAGAGGGGGTGGGGGAGAGAGAGAGAGAGAGGGAGGGAGGGAGGGAGGGGGGGGGAGGGGGGGAGGGGGGGAGGGGGGGGGAGGGAGGGGGGGGGGGAGGGAGGGAGAGAGAGAGGTTATTACATCAATGCAACCCCAACAGCCTTAATATAGTCAAGGCAGAAATGGAACCTGCTTTAGGACTTTCAACAAGATGCAGTCCTATCTGGTTGTGTTCTGGTATAGCCATAAAGCCACATACCAGAAGCAACTGCCTAGAATGGCAGAATTTTATTTTATTTTATTTTTAAATTATTTTTATTTTATTATGTTTTTCTGCTTTCTAGACTGATGCTGTAACTATTAGACAAACTGGCTCTGTTTCAATTTTTTATTTATTTATGAAACATATCGAGCTGCTTCAATCTTTAAAAGCCTGTAAATAATGCAGAAAAGACAATGGCAATTAGCCAATGTAATGTCAAGTTGTCTTGACTACTGTACCATAATCTATAATTATCATATTAGATTAAATCATGATAAATACATTTGGGTTCTGATAACTCCCACCGCCACCACTTAAGCCCCCAGGATTTGCAAAACATCCAGATCTCCACAACTTTCTGGAAATCTCCCGCCAAGGGAGGAGGGTCACCTGAAGACCCGAAGGGAGGGAAGCTACAATATTCTAGAAGAGGGAATAAATTCTTTATTCCCATAGAGAATGCCAGCTATCAGCTCCCACTCCCCTGACACTGCTGCTGCAACCCTTCTGATCACTGCCTTATCTTAGAAACTCAGAAGAAAACCAGTTGATGCTCCACAGAGGGTAGAGGGAGAGCAAGAGAACAGCAGGCACCTTGCACTTCCATTTTCATTTGAAGGATAGCCAAAGTCCCATCCCTGCATAGAAATGGAAACCATGTTTTTGTACCTCCACAGGCTTCAGAACTGAGTCATCGCCAAGAATTGCCATATCCAGCTGGGAAATAAGATAGGTTGTTCTCCCTTTCTGGAGGGGGTATATTTCAGCAGCCCCAGCTGTTACATTTTATTAAACAAATTATTTAAATAATCACTTTCCATGAATTGGAAATCAAACCAATACAGGTGAGACTGCATCAGTATCAACCATAAGATGGCAGCAAAGAGATACAGAAAAGTGGTCATCTGATTATTATTATTTTATTACCCAGATCTGGTACCTTGTACTGATGTAACCTGCTCAAGCCACTCCATCCTGGATAACAAGCCCAAAGTCACCATTACTGACTTGTATTTGAGTCCAACGCACCAGAACAGGTCTCCTGAGTGGAATGCAGCCACCAATCCTTTAACTATACAGATGTTGAGATGGGGAGGGGAGGATAGGTCCCACTAACAAGTACTTGAGGCCCAGTGAGCTCTACTCATTTCTCTATAGTCCTTGGTTTCTCAGAAAATAAACTACAACCTTATCCACCAAAAAATTGTCTATAGGGAAATATAAAGATGGCCTTGAAGAAAATATTCAGCAGCCATTACCAAATCATTAGTTGAATGAGGGAGAAACTCAAGATTGGCCCACCTTGACTCTCTTGGAATTAAGAGGGAGGGAAAATGAATCCTGCCAGGCTTTCAAGATTTTGAGCTGGGGAATTCAATTCAATTCAATTCAATTCAATTTATTAAATTTGTATACCACCCTTCTCCCAGGGGGACTCAGGGCGGTGAACAGCCAGAATTAAAATACATACAGTATGCAAATTAAAATAATTTAAAACATAATTAAATTCATTTGGCTACCCCAATTTAAAACCCCTTCCCCATAAAACAGATAAAAAATTTTTAAGCCAGCCCGGCTTGCTGGAAGAAGAAAGTCTTCAGAGCCTGGCGGAAAGTACGGAGGTCCGGGATCAATCGTATCCCTGGGGGCAGCTTGTTCCAGAGGCATAAGGAGTCCCAATCAAGAAAAGGGCGCAACTGGCATATCAGGCGAACCTGATAAAAAGCCCCCCTGGCCACGGCCGTCATATGCTCATCTAAAGACAGCCATGCATCCAGGAGGATGCCCAAGTTACGAGCCCTCTCCGTGGGGAGCAAATCAGTGATGGTACCAGCTGGCTATATCGGGAAGCCGGCAACCACAGCCACTCGGTCTTGGAGGGTTTGAGTCGGAGCCTCTTCCTCCCCATCCAGACCTGCACGGCCTCCAGGCACCGGGACATCACTTCAAGGACATCATTGGGGTGGTCTGGGGTGGAGATGTACAGCTGAGTGTCATCAGCGTACAGATGGCACTGTACCCCAAATCCATGGATGATCTCACCCAGCGGCTTCACATAAATGTTGAACAGGAGAAGCAAGAGGACAGACCTCTGCGGCACTCCAAACACAAGGTGCCTAGAGGTCGACTTCTGCCCTCCAGCCAACACGGACTGCAACCGGTCGGAGAGATAGGAGGAGAACCACCATAACACGGTGCCTCCCACTCCCAACCCCTCCAGCCGGTGCAGCATGATACCATGGTCGATGGTATCAAAAGCCGCTGAGCAATCTAATAGGACCAGGACAGAGGAACAACCCCTGTCCCGAGCCCTCCAGAGATCATCAACCAATGCGACCAATGCCGTTTCTGTGCTGTACCCAGGCCTGAAGCCGGACTGGAACAGATCTAGATAGACAGTTTCATCCAGGTACTGCAGGAGCTGTCGCGCAACCACACTCTCCACAACCTTTGCCACAAAGCAAAGGTTGGAGACTGGACGGTAGTTTGCCAAACAGCCGGGTCCAGAGAGGGCTTCTTGAGGAGGGGCCTCACCACCGCCTCTTTCAAGGCGGGAGGCAAGAAACCCTCACTCAAAGAAGCGTTTACAATCCTCTGGAATTGGCTAGTTCAAGAATTCTGGGAGTTGAAGTCTACAAGTCATAAAAGGGCCATCGTTCTCCACCCATTATAGACGATATCAGTAGAGGCACCCTGTTTCTTTGACTCCTGGGATTGGTCTCTTTGATCATTTTGGCTTAGGTGCAAGAGAAATTAGACAGCTGGCTTCCATAGAACAGCTGCCTGCAAAATGCTTGGCTGCTGCTTTTAGAAACTCCTGTTAAATCCTTTATACACAATTTTAGGCTACTCATAATTTGTCCTGTATCAGACTAGTAGGAATTTCTCTCCACTAAGGCAGAAGGCCCAAAAGAGGGCTTGCCACTAAGGCCAGCACAATTTATATTGAATGTCATTCTTTCTTGCTGGCTCAACACCGTTCAAAGTCTAAAAATTGAGAAGTAAAAAGGTAAAAGTTTCCCTTGCCCTGTTGGGTCCGACTCTAGGGGGATGCTTATCTCTTGTTTCTTAGCTGAGGGAGCCAGTGTGGACATTTCTGTGGTCATATGACCAGCATGACTAAACGCTGAGGCACATGGAACACTGCTATCTTCTTACCAACATGGTACCTATTTATCTATTCACATTTGCATGCTTTGGGAATGCTAGGTGGGCAGGATCTGGGGCAAGTGACCAGCGCTCACCCCATCATACGGTGCCTCTTGCTGACAATCTTCTGGTTGGTAAGATCAGCATCTGTATAATTTGCCTAACTTAGTGAAAATGTTAACATTCAGAAACAGAAATTAATTGGTCAAAGACACTTTTGGAATTGATCCCAACATCTTGGCCTCTGGAGGAAGATTCCTGAGGAGCATCTGCAGGGAGTCAGGCACACCCCAGACAATAGGTGGCACCACTGGGAGCTCCCCTGCTGTGCCATGGCCAAGTCAAAAACAGCATCTGCAGCACCAGCCCTTCACGCCCCTAGCAGCCGCTCTGCGCCAAAGATCAGTGTAGTTCAGCTCAGCAATCTGTCTGTTGGCTGCGTATCAACTAATCACAACAGGGAAAAACATAATGGCAATGTCATCCTCTTTTATGACTGGCTACATAAACCCTCCAGTGCATTTAGCTTGATATCAATCAGTGGTTTATGTTTTCCAAGAGGGAGCTTGCACATTAGTTATCCTTAATGCAGTAGTCTCTGTGTGATGGTATTCTTGAAGTATGCCCTTTTTAGTGTATTTTTTTCTATGCTCTAACTCCCCAATTACTTAAGCCTGTCTTCTTGGAAGAAAAATATGCCTCCTCTATCATCAGCCTGGCTCAAACTGGATAGCTAAAATCACATTGAGTATTCTTGCTATGGATGCACTTCACTTATATAATGGCATTAGAGTGCCCGCTTGAGACATCCAGTCCCATCGGAATAATTCTGACACACACACAGCATTAAAGCCAATTCAGAATTATCAACATACATTTATGCATTTGGGATTATTGTCTCAAAGGGCATTAATCTGCAGATATCAACACAGATTTTCATCTGTCATGTTGAGGATTAGATGGAGCTCTTCATAACCCCTTTTGGAGTTTACTAACTTGAATCTTTGGATGTACATTTTTCATCCCTTCTACACAGCCTTCCTTCTTACCATGCCCTTTCCCCCAGGTAAATAAATTTAATAATAATTTTTCTTGCAATTTCTGGCTTCAGTATACCTATTTTTGTTCTCTAGGACTAGTGATTATCAGGAAATAATCCTGAAAATTCCCCTGTGCCCAATTTCTACTCTCTCAAAACTTCCAGAAAACAGCCCTATCTCATTTCCCAAATATTTTCACACTTCTCTGTCGCATCTGCTTCTGTATCAGAGATTCTGCGCCAACATATGGGTTGTGGAGTAGGAAATAATGATAAGAGAAAATCTCTAAGTATAAAGAAGCAAGAATATGTCTTCCTTTTGTGATTGAAGATGGAACTATTCTAAAATATCTTTTTGGTACCCAACAGTTGACAGAATCACAATACAATACTAATACTAGCCACTGGGTAGACCTCGACTTATGACTAGTTGCTTAGCAACTATTCAAAGTTATAATTGATGCCAAAAAGGGAGAATTATGACTGTGATCCAAAGATCCAACAGTTGGGCCCCCTCCATGGACAGGTGCTCAGCAACATAGCTCCTATTTACAGTTGTGTGCAGTGTCCTGAAGTCATGTGACCATATTTAATGCAGTTTTGCCAAAAAATCAGCACCTACTTCTGGTTTTCAGCAAAATCATGTCATAGCAAACTATTGGTTCACTTAATAACCACGGTAACTGGCTTAACTACCACTGCAAAAAATGCTGTAAAATAATGTTAGTCATCCATTATATGGCTGTCATGACGCATTCATAAAGGGCAGGGTCCATTACGATTGTATGTCAAGGACTATTATAGTTAGAATCAATAATATCATTTACTAATTTTTTAAAAATTCTGCATCCCCTTTCTAAGGGGGAGCATGGCAGCGTAAACAAAATTTTCTCAAATTCAATGCATATATCATATGTATGTAACCACATATAAGAATACATTAGCTAAATGATGAGGAGATTCTTAACAATCAGCACATGATCACAAACTCAGAGAAACCAGGGGTGGGAAATATGTGAAGAAATTTTTTCTCATTACTTTGTAGAGCACTATAGAAGCATCAAATAGAAAATCAATCCTCTGTTATCATTCACTGGAACCCAAACGTCTATTATGCACAGCTCACACTTCTACTTTCATCTGGTTTTATTGTATTTGTGTGTTTCTGCAAACATTTCCATGATTTCCTATTCAATTAAATTCTTGTACCACTCACCGCACCAACCATTTGTATTTCTCTAGTCTTCTAAGACTGGAGCTCAGCTAGGATTTTATTTACAAATGTCATCCATAGAAGTGTAATTCGTGATTTCACTCTCACATATGGTGAAAAGAATAGGAAAAGCAATATAAGGACATGTAAAGTAAACCTGTTCAAATTAATAGAACAAGGATGATCTTTTCATGATGGTCAACATTTTAGGGAGGAACACAAGAAGCAGATGGCAAGTCTCCAGTCCAAACAAATATCAACATTGAATGCTGGAGTAGTCCTGTGAGGTGTGAGAAATCACAGGGAGGGATACTAACAGGATCTTGGTGGGTTGGAACCTGCAGTAGAATTAATCACAGATTTTTTTTAAAAAGCTGCATAGCTAATTATTAGGATAGATAGTGAAACTTACCACTGCAGATTTGATTCATTTGATATCATGGAAGTTGCCATTACAAGTCAAGCAGGGAATAATAGACTAGAACCAAACAGGTCTGATACATTCTTCTAGTTCAGCAGGGACAGATTCAAGCTTGCTATAGTCACCTTAAAGCTTCTCAAAAGCCTTGCTCATTATTGTCTTAGCTGAATGTCCTTTTTGATTGAAATAATAAAACTTCTCTGGTTTCTAGAAATGTGTACTGTATTCCAATACTTCATTGCTAGCTCAAGCTATATACAAGTTTACTTTAGTATTACTGTCAAAAGTTCAGTTATATATAATTAATATTATGTCTCAGCATCTTTCAGATTTTAGCTGTTCCCACGCCAAACCCCAAGCAGGTTCAGGTCTGGTAAATATTCAAAGGAGAAATCATCAAAGAATGTGCTTGAAGGTGGAAAAAAAAGGACCCTAGAAGGAAGTGGTCGCAAATCACTTTAGCCAAATAAACTTCATGGATGTATCCATGGAGTCATCACAATTTGAGCTCAACTTGAGGACACCTCTAGGTCAACATGGGATTTACATGCAAAGGGGTGTATCTATTTTCCAAAGCACCAGAAGGCAAGACAAGAAACAATGGATGGAAACTAACCAAGGAGAGAAGCAACCTAGGACTAAGTGGGAACAACTAACCAGTGGAACAGCTTGGCTTCAGAAGTTGTGGGTGCTCTATACTAGAGACTTTTAAAAAGAGACTGGACAGTCACTTATCTGAAATGGTATAGGGCACTGATGATGAACCTTTTTGGCACTGAGTGCTGAAAAGGGAGCACTCTTCCTGTTTCCAGCACTGCCGCATGCACAAAGAGCCTTGGTGGCACAGCAGATTAAAGTACTGTTAAGTAACTGCTTAACTGTTAAGTAACCATCTGCCTGCAATTACTGCAAGTTCGAATCTCACCAGGCTCAAGGTTGACTCAGCCTTCCATCCTTTCAAGGTAGGTAAAATGAGGATCCAGACTGTGGGGGCAATAAGCTGACTTTGTATAAAAAAGAACACCGCTTGGGGGGGCCGAAAGCCCTACTAAGCGGGTATATACAAATGAAGGCTATTGCTTAACGCATTGTAAGCCGCCCTGAGTCTCTGGAGAAGGACGGCATATAAATCGAACAAATAAATAAATAAATAAATAAATAAAGCCCAGCTGATTGTCACGGGCGCATGTGCACCAGAAACCCAGAAGAGGAACGGGCAACTCTATGCATGCCAGGTGACATAGCTGCATGTACTACTTCAGGCACGCGTGCCATAGGTTTGCCATCACGTGTATAGAATCCCCTGGTTGAACAAGGGATTGGACTAGAAGAGCTCCCATCTAACTCTGTTATTCTGTTTCTGTTAAATCTGTTAAATTAGGATAGGGGGTGGCCGGAAGGAGCAGTATTTCATTTCAAAATCCCTTTGGAAACATGTTTCCTAAATCAAATTTTAGGCAGTAAAGGAAAACACAGATATTAGCAGGATATTCATGAACACCAAGGGAATGATTTAGTTAACTCCTAATCCTATAGTAAACTTAAGACCCGTTCATATAAGGACAAAGAAACCTCCGTTCCCAAGCCTTAATTCAGCCTAAGAAGCCAGTTCATTATGACCTCAAGCAACCTTCCACCTCCTTGTTTCAATATGTTTACTATTGATGTTAATGCTTGTTTACATTCATTTGATTTTATTATCCTGTTTCTTGGGTTTAAATCAAGAAATGTGAAAACCGCTCGTGACATGCATTTACCATTTAAATTCAGGAAGAAATCTTGAAGCATAATTAGAATATTATTATTATTCATTTTAATTGCACCTTTTTTGTGAACAGTACTTTGCTCCTCTCTTACAAACTCAGAATAATCTTGCAAAATGAGTCATTAAGAACTTATTCAGCGCAGAGTGAATTGAGGCTGAGAAAGATTTGCTTAAGGCCAAGAAGCAAGATCAACAAGGAAATAAATGTAAATGTCCCTAGATGAATAGATCCACTGTGCAATGTGATGGGGGTATAAACCCACTTTTATTGCAACGTTTATTCCGGGAGCTGTTTGGAGTTCCAGCAGCCTAGTGCAAATACGTTTTACATACTTCACTGTGATGAGATTGTCTAACTGTCAGCAAAAGAGACATCTGCCCATCTTGCTCCTCCTTTTATACTTGTTTCCCCAATGACTCATAAGTACTGCTATTTATATTTCTCATCTTTCATTTAAGGCTATTTGCTCCTCTTGTTTGCAGTAATGAGTTGTGAACATGAGATGTGGCTTCCTTTTCAATCTAACTCATTTCATTCTCATACAAAATGCTTTTCCTGTACTGGTGGCAGGGGAATGAATAGCTTCTTACATTATTTGTTTATATTCAATCAATAGCAAGAAATCAAAGTTAGCTAGATTCCCCTCCAAAATTATTTAAATGGAATTTTTATGCAGAGGCAAACCAATATCTAAAGAATCATGAATGATGAGGAGAGAGAGCAGGCTCACTTTCACAGACAATGATCAAGGGAAGATCAGGTTGCCTTCCTGATCTGGAGGCTTCAACAGGAATTCCTGCACTGAACAGTGTTTAGTTTTCCTGGCATGAATGGCTCCTTCCAATCTGATTCCATTGCTTTTACTTTTGTTTGCTAGGTGTTTTTTTTATTTGGCATATATTTAATAGCCAGGAAAGTTTCAAAGGTGGTTTGGGATAACACATTAGCATCCTAATAGGAAAGGGAAACGCCAATTCTGTTCAATTGTTACTTGGATCCAAGCAATTGTTATTTGGATTTCAGATGCAGAACTTTACTTCTCACAGCAATGGCAACTCCTTGTTACAGCTCAGTTTTAATATAAATCCAAATAGTAGCCATGGACAACATCTATGTTCCTGTGGATCAAGTGTTCTCCAGGATGCAATAAGGAACCAGAACTGCATTTTGCTGCACAAATAGATCTCTCCTTCTAATGGTCGGGGTCCCTAAATAAATTTGGAGTCACCGCCAACAACAGTTTCCTTGTTACAGAGCATTGCCATTTAGACGTGGCATTACATGCAAATAGGTGCATTAATATAGGAGACTGGGTTCACAATCCAGAAGGAACATTAACATTAAAATATTGAAAATCTCTGTTTCCAATAACAACCTGAAGATGTTTTCCTTTTTCTTATACTTGCAGGCACTTCCAAAACTGAAAATTTCTTTTCTTATTTATATATTTATTTATTAATTATTTCAAATTGACAAAATAGGCCATCTCATATGTATGACTCTAGGAAGCTTACAAACAATTAAAACAAATATAACAATAGCACTTAGCCTTATATACTGCTGCACAGTGCTTTATACCCCTCTCTAAGCAGTTTACAGAGTCAGCATATTGTCCCAAACAATCTGGGTCCTCTTTTTACCCACCTCGGAAGGATGGAAGGCTGAGTCAACCTTGAGCCAGTCAAGACCAAACTCCTGGCAATACAAAATATAAATACAAACAAAAAAGAGAACAATGAAACAAATTAAAAACAAGAAGAAAATTATATGAAAGCATTATAAAAAGCATGACACTCAGAGGCCATAATCCCATTAATCAAAACAACCTGTAAAGCTACTTATCAGCTCAATCACAATTCCATGTTTCCAGGCCCCACTGGCAAAACTGTATCTTCAGGGCCTTGCAAAAAGCCAGCAAGATTGGTATAATCAGATCTCCAGAGGGATAATGTTATGGCAGAAAAGGTTCCTTTCCTGAGTTCCACCAAAAGACAATCCCTGGCTGACAGGATTGGCAAAATGCCCCTCCTTCTGAACCTGATAGGACAAGTAGATGTAATTAGGGAACACCTCTAATTCATCCTCCCAAGTCACCTGTTTTGAGACACCATAAATACCTAAATGATCCCCCTTTGAGCTGACCAGCCTTTCCTGGCAGGTCAACAGGGAAACTCAAAAAATGGTAGACAGAAAATACCCCATCTCAACCCAATCCCATCCATTCTCATCCTCAGTCTTTATTTTGGTAGATTTGTAGTCTGGAAGCAGAATGAACAACATGTAAACAAACCTAAAGAGGTTAATAGTGAAGCTGCAGCACAGAGCTGCCAGGAATAGCAAGGGAGAGAGGAGACCAAATCACCTTGGCTGCCAGTGGAAGATAGATATCAAAGGAATAGCAATGAGGCAAAAATCCTCTGCCAACCCTGTCACTAGATAAGAAGCACTGTTAAAATATGATCATATTTCTTGTGGACCAGGACCTGAGCCAACTGAAATATGAAGATCACCAGAACTTTCGGTCTTGTGGGGAGGATGAAAGCATGGTGCTGGTCTCAGACAGACGTGTCTTTTGCCTATGGAAGCGGTTTATATGCTGCTTGTGTACATGCACAGATGCACATTGTTATAAATTGACGTATTGGCCAAATAATTGAATGTTATCAATATAGGTTTCGGTTAAATTTAATTCTGAATTAGACCATACATAGCTATTGTACTGTATTTGCTGAATTACGCATACAAATATTTGTTATGTGTACCACTTCGTTATAGTGGAAATAAAAATACTGGCATCTGTTCATTGCCTCTGCTTATTACTCAGGGCTAAATTAGGGTTATATAGTTCAAACTGAAATCTGACTGGCCAGAGTTCAAGTCCTGAAAAGGGGAGGAATGGCATTGCTCTATCAAATCTTATCTGTAACATGCCAGAATGTTCAGAAACGCTGTAATAACTGGCTAACAAATCCTTTAAAAAGTCATCACATTTTCAGAGATTTCCCCATAAAATAAAGATGATAGAATGAGCTAGCTGAAGAAAGAAAGCGTCTAAACACAATACTACCATCACATAGTAAACTGCATCAGACTCCAGTCACAATAAAAGGGCTAGAAGGATGAGTGACAGGTTATCAATAGGATGCCACAAGTGTCCACCTGCTCCAGATGCAAATAAATCTTGGAATGATTTGAAAATTATAATTCACCTACAGCTTTTCTCACTGACTACATTTATTGCAGTCCTACGATGCATGGCATTTTAGATTCCTATAAACACCACCCTGTTGAAGATGCTCACTTCCTCTTGTAGAAACACACTGTATATCTCCTTAAAAATCTTGCGTTTCAATCACCATCTCTGCTCACCATAACAAAGCGAAGTCTCTTTCTATCTGTCGATGGCCAAAAAGTTAGAACTTCCAAAAAGTCATTTACACACAAATGCTCACATTATGGGCATTACACTACAGGAAATCCAGTTTTATCAGTTTCCGGTTCTATATCCAGACAAGCTGCAGCCAATCTTGATTGACTGACTAGTATGTCCTAAAGATCTCCTGCTTGCTAATTCCTGGCCTGCTTACTCGGAGGAGACCTATGAACCCATGAAGAGCTAAAAAACAACTAGGACCGAAGGAAGAGGGTGGGCGACTAAGTATCTCTTGGAGCAAACTTTCCAACCGAAAGTGTTTGTTTTCCCCATGCTACTTTTGTCTCCCGTGGATCACTGGGGGAAAAGCCTGAACCGAGGTCACGATGCAGAGACCACGTGGATCCACACAACTTTACCCCGGCTCTTTACTGCAGACTCCAGCAAGGTGCAGACAGCCGGAGTCTTAACTATGCTCTCTCGCCCGCCCACGAGCCTCCCCGTCTTCCTCTTCCACCTGCAGGCTGCAAGCCACCTGTTGGCCCGGCCGGCCGGCCCAGCCCCAGCCCCAGCCCCAGGTCTTTGGACACGGAGGGGGCAGGCCCAGCCTGGAATGCTCTCTTCCCCGCTTTCCCTTTATTTCGTCCCGGAGGGACCAAATCCCCAAGCAGCCCACAACGGCAGCAAAGCTGCCACCTCCTGGGGGAGACGGCGGGGAGGAGGGACGCGAAGGAAGGGAACAGGCGCGCACGCACTGGCAGAGGCGGTGGGGCCGGGCCGCAGCCATTAAAGCCGCCGCCGCCGCCGCCGCCGGTGGGTGAGCGCCCTTTTCCGTCTCCGTCGCTGGGGGAGAGAGTCCCAGCTGCCTTTGCTCGCCCGCTGCTGTCCTCCCGCCGGCTGCCGCGGGCTACCTCTCGCTCGTCCGCTCGCCCTGACGTGGCTGCCGTCGCTTCGGGTTGGGAGGCGGACAGCGGCAGGCGGCGCGGAGAGCAAACGAGAGAGCTGCTCCCGGCGGCGGTAGCAAGAAGCAGCAAAGGATGCTCCGGTCGCCATGGCAGCAGCAGCGGCAAGAGGTAAGATGGGTCCCTTCGCTCGGCTGCCTGCTTTCTTCCAGCCTCGCCGAGCCAGGCTAAGCGCGGGAAGGGGCGGCTGGTGGCGGCGGAACGATGGCCTTAACCGGCGCGGCGGTCTGTGCATGGCGACTGTCTCCTCCCGCTCGCCTTTGCGTTCTTGGCTGCTCGCGGGTCCTTTTCTTCTGCCCAAGCTGGGGATGGGGCAGCGCTTGACTTGATCCTCTCTAGCCCTACCGAGGAAACCGACTGTCTGCCATAAGGACCCCAACCTTACCTGTCCCTAACTTAACCTTCCTCCTTGTTGCCTTGGCGTTGCTCCCTTCTTTGCTCGACCTCAGAGCTCCTGGTCTGCAGGAAAGGGCAAAAAAAGAAGGGGGGGGGACGGGGACTCCCAGGCTCAACCCCTTCAATTTTCTCTCAGCTCAGACCTCCCTCTGCCCAGGCCTAGTGCCATAGCAACTTCTTGGGAGGCCACTGGCAGTTGCACTTAAGGATAAGATCAAAGGCTAATAAGGCATTGGGGAATGGGAGACTGAGAGGAGGAACCTTTTCATTTTTACTGCCTTCCTTTTCCTAAGACTTGGGGAGGAAGAAGAGCAGCAGGGCCTCAAGTCTAACCTTATTAAGCTCCCTTGTTCATCTCCACCCTCCCCATTTCTGTGACTTGTTCCCCCTCATTTTCCTGCATCTTCCCCTTCAGTCAGAAGCCTGTGAGCGACTTGTTTCCCTAGTCACAAAAAAGTTCCCATCTGGAAATACGGCTAGGATAGTGGGAGGTGGCATTTAACAGGAAGCATGGGGCGGGTAATTGCCGGCAGAAGCCTTGCTGGAAACCAGGAGGCAACCATATCCCATACATGAAGGTGGAAAAGGCAGGAGAACTAGGGCATATAACAATTTTGGCCAAGTTGTAGGAAACATTAGCACGAAAGAGGTAATAGCTACTCTTGTAAATCTGTATTTAATGAAAGCTTTGTCGTTTTGGAAGACTGTGCAAAATAGCCCTAGAACTAAAGATAACTCAAATCTTTTATTGGCATTATATGTGAATAGCAGATACATGGGCTACCCAAACTAAATATAGACCTTAATGACACTTGAAAATGGTGTGATGCTGGACCCATAATAATTGGAAAAATTATTGATCCAGGTAATACAAGAGGAGAGAAATTATTGCCTGTATGATACTGACTAGGAATACACAAGTAACAATGCGAAAGGAGGTTGTCTCCATCTTCTGTCTGCAGGCTCCTGAGATCCATTTGGTGGGCCATTGTGCGAAACTGAATGCTTCCTAGGGGAACTAGGCCTGATCCAGCAGAGCTCCTGACCAAATATTACTGGTAGCAATAGTAATGAAGACCAGCAAGTAGATTGAAGGCAGCATTTTAAAATTAACCTTTAAGATGTTTGATTATGAGCAGTTCATGTTGTAATTCTCAAAGTCATGTCTATTTGCATGATAGATTGTAAATGGATTGCTATCTATTTTGGGGCAAACAAATTTGGAGAGGGGGGAGGGAGGGGAGAGAGGGATGAGGGAGACAGAGAGGGGGGAGGAGGGGGAGGGGGGAGGGAGGGAGAGGGAGAGAGAGATGTCTCCAACAAAACTATAGCCCTAGGAAAGTGTCTCTACTCCCTTCTTTCTTATTCCAGTCCATGTCCTGAATTAAAAACATTAAGGTCAGGGAAAGAATTTAGTTGAAGGATGTTTTCCATCCAATAAATAAATAGGACAAATACCTAATTGTGGGCAATACCTAAGACAGAATGCAGCTTGCAAGAGCTGAGCTGGAATGAGAACAATCAGCAGGCTTGAGAAATAGTAGCACCATCATCGTGGGAGCTTGGGATAGGAACAGCATGTGGGCACTGAGAATTTATGAAATGAAAGTTTTAATTGAAGTAGCTTCTGCTACTTGGGGAATAAATGACTTGGCAGAACCACGAGCTGCTGGTTGTGTGTGGGTCACAAACATCAATTGGGAGGCAGGTTGCATTAACTTCAAAAGGAAGGAGGAAGGAAGAGTTGAGGGGACCTACCTTGGTGCTCTCTGAACTTGGTTGTTTTATTGCAGACTACATAGTGAAATGTCTTCAAGAAAACAACCAAGCTTAGAGAGCACTAAGGACCCCTCATTTGAACCCTGAGCTACATATATTCTCTTTTATTGAAAGAAAGAATTGTTCTGCAGTAGTTTAAAGTTCTTCTTCACCAACAAATGCCATGGGGATAATCTATGACAATGATATTCAAGTGCTTAAGACAGAGCATTCAAATGACCTTAGGAGAGAAGATCACCACTGGATCCTTCTGGAAGCTTGTCTGTGTATATAGTGCTATTTCATGTATGCAATTTGGGGGAGTGCTGTTTGAACTTCTATTGTTCTTCCTTGCCTTCGACAGTGCTGTGATGAAGAGCACCTATAGCAGCTATGTTTGATTTATTCTTTATATCAGGAGTCTCCAACCTTGGCAACTTTAAGGCATCTTTGCTGCTGGGGAATTCTGGTAATTGAAGTCCACCAGCCCTAAATTTGCCAAGGTTGGAAACCCCTGCTCTATATCCCTTCCTGATCTCATTTGGTTCCTATCCATTAATTGTTTATCTTCAGTTAGATTATTAAAATGTACTCTAGGTGGGTATTTCCTTGAAGGAAATTCAGAAATTGTAGCAGATCCAGAATATGGTGGCCAGACTTTAGTCAGGAGCTTCACAGCATAAATATACTGTATGAAGTTTGCTCTGGCAAAACCACATTGATTGTCCATTAATTTCCAGATTAAAATCAGATTGAAAATAATCACAGTCAAGACCTCCTCAGTGGTGGCACCATATTTCTAGAATTTCTTCCCTTTCTTAAGTTTGGACAACTCCCTTCCTGGTTTCTTGTAAGAAAGGGTCAAACTTCCCCCTTAGGACTTTGCTTTTCAGATTGTTAATCAGATGATAGTTATACCTGAAGTTGTCTAAAGTTATATTACCTGCTATTTGTGGGTTTTAAATTGTGTTTTGTGGTTGAGCAAACTTTGTAATTGTAATTTTGTTTTTTATTTTTTATTGCCAACTGCTCCGCAGGCCAATTTTACTGTCAGTAAGTAGGTTTTAAGATGAAAAATAAAGGTCAACTAGATGCTTTCAGGATGCTCATTAAAAAAAAAGCAGGAAGGTGATAGCTCTCTTTTCACAGTCACTCCCCAGCAGCTAATATTTAAAGCATTCTGCCTTCGGGACAGAGCAGAAACAATATTAAATATTCATTCAATTTGTCTAGCTACTTTTTTTAAAAAAAGTCTAGATTAGTGGTCATCATCACATTCAGATATTAGTTTTTAAAAGAGTTTCCTTCTATTGAGCCTAACGGTCTCCAAGTAATAATGTTTAGAAAGATACAGATATTTGTCTATGCACATTTTTATATCATACACGATATTATATACTTCTGTCACATCTCTCTAGAAACCAAAATCAATGTAATCTTTCTCTGTAGCAGAGATATCCTAGCCCTCTAATTCGTTTGGTTGCCTTTTTGTACCATATTCAGTGCTGTACTTGAGACGTAGTAATAGAACTATACTAAGCAGACTTTCATTATTTACGTTATTATCTCTTGACAATTCCATAATTTGTCTTTTCCTAGTTAGCATGAAATCATTTTTAACATTTCATTGATCTTTTCACTTGACCTACCCACCATGACTTCAAGATTCTCATTGCAAGATTAGATTCTGTTAATATTTAAGTGAAATTCAGATACTTAGCTTCAGTGTTTATCACTCTGCATTTACAATACACAGAATGCATCTCTCTTGTTAAAAACCCATTTAGTTTAGAAAGAGGCCTTTGAAACTTTTTTGCAACCCTAAACCTCTCTTTGATTTTAGTACCCTGAGTTATATGGTTAGCAACTTTAATCATTTAAATGACCAGGAGTCAGGGATGAACAGTTAATTCAGGAATCTCCAAACTTGGCAACTTTAAGACTTGTGGACTTCAATTCCCAGAATTCCTCAGGCAATTGTGCTGGGGGAAATTCTGGGAGTTGAAGTCCACAAATCCTAAAGTTGCCAAGATTGGAGACCACTGAGTTAGCTGCTCCTCCCTGACTCCTGATTATTTAAAACATGTTTTTTTAAAATATTGATCACCATATAGATCCTTGGGATATTGTTTCTCCCTTCAATTCTATTGTTTGCTCCTGGTTTAACTGGTTAATCCATGGGAAACATTGCTGTCCTCATCCAAGATTGTTAAATTGTTCAGGTTCCTCTCTGCTTTTATGTGCACTAAAATGAGACACGAGCAAAATGTTCTCCTAGCTGAATCCTGTTAATCTATCATACTCTGGGCATTTTAAAGAGGTTTGCATAGGACTTTCCAGAACACTGCAATGGATGGACTAAAACTGCATTGCCACTCTTCATGACACATAAAATCTATTAATCAAAGAAAGAAGCAAGCTAGAACTAAGGAGAAATTTTCTAACAGTTAGAACAATTAATCACTGCAACAACTTGCCTCCAGAAGTTGTGAATGCTCCAATGCTGGATGTTTTAAAAAAGAGATTGAACAACAATTTGTCTGAAATGGTATAGGGTTTCCCGCCTGAGCAGGGAGTTGGACTAGAAAACCTCCAAGGTCCCTCTCAACTTTGTTATTCTGTTACTAACTTGCCATGTATTACAGTAGGAAGAAAAATAGTTAGGCCTTATCAGACTCTAGGAAAAGATGGAGAGAAGTACTTAAGAAATAGAAGTTAAGATGCTTTTCCTCTTCACTAGAAGCTTTCACAAAACTGTTTTGGTTTGAATTTTCCTGGGGTGCAAAAAGCAGGTTACAATAGATCCTTATGCCATGCCATGTGATTGAATTCAGTCTGTAGGTTTCAGTATTGTATTGATCTAGTGTTGTAACACAATAGTTTTTCTTCTCCATTACCTACTCATTTGTGTGGGTGGATGAATTGGAATGGTTTCCGTGAGGGCAGGAGAATAGACAGAAAAAAGGTATCTTCTTGTGGGTTTTTTTTTTACATTTTTCCTTTTTCTTCTTTTTACAGTACAACTGGTTCTATAAACTCTAACTGGCCAAGGAACTTGGGGAAATGAAAACGTTTCCTGCAGTTGTTGATTGGGTATCTATGGATTCCAAACCAGAGGACAAGGTTTGGTGGATAGCCAGCCCAAGTGCCTGGCAGAAAAGCAAAGGAAGTTGGTCATGTGTGGTCATTCGGGAGTTCTCTGATCAACAGCTCAGTGGTGCCTTGTAAAAGTCAAGACTTTCATCCTGCTTCCAAGCGAACTCTTCCAACCCTGCCCCCCAAGAACCCTTTGTTTAATTTTTATTCATCTTGGAGAGGCAATGTCAAATGAGATTACTGACAGAAGTTAATTTTTGAAGACAGAGAAAGCAAGGCAACAACAGAAGAAAAGATGGCAACAGGGAAAAAATCTTTATCCTTTATTTACTTAGTTTTCTTAAGATGCACTGTTAATTGACACATATTTGGTGGCAGCTTAATTTTTTTAAAGGAAATTGCAGCAGTCATCTGAACGATAAAACGAATAGCACAAATATATAACACGCCCAAAAACTATTATCCAAGCCTACAGTAAATCAGCAATTATACAGATCAGCAATTTAATACATGTAACATCAAGGGACCTTATATTTCCCCCCCCAAAAAACCATATGGGACAGACATAAGTTAATATCCTTATATAGAAGCTGTTCAGTAATAGTGGTCCTTCCTTTTAAGAAAATATAGGAATCCTACAGCTCACTGAAGATGCTAACTTTCCTTGAAAACAAAGCAGTGTCTTCACAGCAAATAAGAGCAAATCAATTTTGTGTTGTCAGGGCCTAGTTTTTGCTCTATACAAACCATTTTTTCTGGAATAAAAATATTTTTCTTTAAAAAAGAGAAAATAATCAAAAAAAAAAAGAAATGGATCAAAACCATGTCAGAGAAACATATGGATCAGAACACTGTACAGTAATAAAAAAAGTAGGTGAAAAGAACAACAAGGAGTGAAGAAAGACACTGTATGCACCTCATGGCAATAGCTAGACTTTTTTTCTGCATCCCTCTCCTGTTTAGGAGATAGCCACGGAAGTAATCATTGGGTTCTCTCTTCTGTGTGGATTCATATCCCAGGAAGGAGGCTGCAGAATGAATCGTGGAGGTGACAGCAGCTCCATGGAGGAACTATCCAAAGCTACTCTGCACATTAACTCACTTTGGTGGCTGGCTTGTGGGCTTCTTGCGCTGTTAGCCAACTCCTGGATAATCTTGAGCATCACAGCGAAGCAACAGAAGCACAAGCCCCTGGAGCTCCTGCTCTGCTTCCTGGCAGGGACACACATCCTCATGGCTGCTGTGCCCCTTACAACTTATGCAGTGGTGCAGCTGCGACGTGAATCTTCTGACTATGACTGGAACGAAAGCATTTGTAAGGTCTTTGTCTCTACCTATTATACATTGGCCTTGGCCACATGCTTCACCGTGGCCTCTTTATCTTATCACCGTATGTGGATGGTAAGATGGCCAGTCAACTACCGGCTGAGCAATGCCAAGAAGCAGGCTCTGCATGCTGTGATGGGCATCTGGATGGTCTCCTTCATCCTTTCTACTTTGCCATCCATTGGCTGGCATAACAATGGAGAGCGTTATTATGCCAGTGGCTGCCAGTTTATCGTCAGTAAGATCGGCTTAGGCTTTGGTGTGTGCTTCAGCTTGCTTCTTCTTGGAGGCATAGTCATGGGTTTGGTGTGTGTGGGTATTACTTTCTACCAGACCTTATGGGCACACCAAAGGCATCATAGATGCCATCACCAAAGAACAGAAGATGCCTCTTCTTGTCCTTCTTCAGTTCACAACACTTTCAATGTGCCAGCCATTGTAGTAGAGGATGTCAGAGGCAAAAGAAGATCATCACTGGATGGATCTGAATCTGCTAAGACTTCCATGCAGATGACCAATCTCATCAGCGCCATTGTTTTTCTGTATGACACGCTGACTGGTGTACCCATTTTGGTAAGAAATATCCCTTCCTATTTTTGACCTGTTGTTTTGGAGGGTCTCTAGAAGGCATAAATCCAGTTGTGAATCCTTAATTTCTATTAGGACTGACACAACCAAAATCACTTTAACAAAGCAGTTTCCCCCACCTTGCATGTACATAGACATTTCCTGAAATAAAGACATTTGACATTCTGAAGTAGAATGATAACAAGAGGTTTTTGGAGTATATTTCAAATCTAAGTCATTTTTCATTATCTCTGTAAAATTATCCATTCCTGGCATACCTCCCAGAGCCCCTATATGAGAGAGATGGACGGTTAAGTAGATAGATAGATAGATAGATAGATAGATAGATAGATAGATAGATTCACGTATAGTGTTCAGGGACTGTGTATATCAGTCATAGATTATGTCCTTAGGTCCAGTTCCTAACCATGCACTACACTAAGGAAATACCAAATGCCTTAATAGTATTTCAAAAGGAACCTATAATTATATACCAAGTACGGCGGGCAGGGGATGGTGGACAATTACGTAATACATGGATGGCTTTGAGGAGTATGCCAGGAGTAACATTGCAAATTAATAAAATAGTTAATATTACATTTTTGATAACATTTTTCTGTCTTTTTAAAAATTATAATTGGTGGCCATCTCTGGAGAGATCTGGGAATTTCACTCAAGGCTTTGGGGACTCTTGGACCACATGTGGTACCCAGGTGCCTTGTTCATGGAAGACAGGTCATCCGACATCAAGGATGGATGCTCTAATCAAAATTGTGTTCTGGGTGTAGTAATTTATTTTTCATTATAAAAGTAAATAGATATCATGGGTGGATAAAAAGGAAATACAGATATTCTGGGACACTTGGGGGGTTGGGGAAGTGCTTAATCTGTCTTAATGTCTTTAACGCCATTCTGATCTCCTCTCAGCAGTGCTGTAGAGTATATCTTAATTAATTAATGGGAAGCACTGATAATCCACTGTATGTATATGCCTTTTGAGATATATGGTCTTATTGCAAGTTTGATGGTTTCATTGATGCGGGACAAAAATGTTTGAATCTTGGGGGCTATTTACTTCTATACATATGTCCAAGAAACCAGGACTAGATAAAAGTCCATCTTTATTGCTAGACCACCTGATTGACATGTGCTGGATCAGCAATTATTTAACAATAGGAATAATGAAATTCCTCTATTCTAAATCCTAATGCTAATGTGAAACAAATCTGAGCAGGTGGCAGCACTCAGCCAACCTTGACAGATGGCAGAAGATAAATATTTGGCCAGAGGTAGTGCCTGGTGATGCCAGGATTGTTGGTTAGACAGAGAAGTAAAAGAAAACCCAGAAGAAAACTATAGAAATTCACTTCTGTTATATTGCTAAGAAGAACTCATGGATGTAGTATCATTTGTTTTAAGATGCTTTAAGGTGTGGCTGAATTCTAAATTAAATGTTTTAATAAGTGCTTTATAATTTTATTTTTTGAACTTTGATTTTTTTTTAAATGCACGGGTTGTTTTTTACATGTATGTCTCAGTCATAGTAGAAAATCCCTGCATTTATCTCCAAATATTCCTTCTTGTCATTTTTTCAGAAATGCCAGACAGTCAAAAGATAAAGCAAAGATAACCCTTTACAGCTGTTTGGGGGGAGGGTTTCCCCACAATTTCAAGACAAACCTGAACTGTGTTTTTTATGCCATGGTTTTACAGATCACTTTTAAGAGAACACAGCACAGAATTCCTTTACCACTCAATGTTTCAGTGAAAGGAAATAAGTTAAGGTCTTCCTTCTTAAGAGGGTGGTAAGAATAAAAAATATTGCAATTGTCGATTTCAATTTATCTCTTGAATTTTCATTCACAATTCACATTTACTGAATTTTTTTTCTCATCCAGCATAACAGAGCTGCCAATAATTAAAGAAAAATGCCAGCAAACTTGACAGGAAACTTTTAAATGGATCTACTGTTAATTGGAATTTTAGAATAATATAATTTTTTTTAAAAGAAAATATCAATAGTATTTTTTAGGGTATAGATATCCATGGAGATTATTTTTAGGCATTGATCTGGAGAGGTCGCAAGTATTATCTGGTGCTTGTAACATCTGTGCAGTCATGTGCCATACATCATTTGAGAAAATTACACATGATTGTTTAATTTTTGCAACAACCAACACATTGCTATTTAAAAGCTATGGGGAAAACAGTATTTTCTCCATAGAGATAATGATTAAATCCAGCAGAACAAATGAAAACTGCAGACTTCTTTTGTAAAGAAAAAATGCAGAAAAAGTAATCAGAGTAACTGAGTATGACCAGAGTAACTGAGCTATCAGACTTTTCTGTAAAGCAATTACCATATTTTTCGGAGTATAATGTGCACCTTTTTACCCCCCAAAAGAGGGTGAAAATCTGGGTACGTCTTATAGTCTGAATGTAGCCCTGCTTAGCCTCTGAAACCTCCCTTTGAGAGGCTGAAAAAAGCCTCTGAAACCTCCCTTTGAAAGGCTGAAAAAAGCCTCTGAAACCTCCCTTTGAGAGGCTGAAAAAGCTAGGTGCAGAGCTCACAACCAACGAACCTGTTGCTAAAGTTCACCTCTGGGAACAGCTGTTTGGGGGTATTCCAGGAGACCGATCCACCCCCAATCAGTTTTTTTCTTATTTTCCTCCCCAAAAACTAAGATGCGATTTATACTCCGGTGCGTCTTATAGTCCAAAAAATACGGTATCCTGGCCCTTTGCTGATGTCACTTGATCAGCTCTTGCTGTTTACTTGATGATAGCAATAATTAGCATTATTTTCTTTTAAAAAATAACAATAATGCTGTAATGTGTTGTAAGACAATAGCCAGCACATACTGAAATTATTTTCCAGACATACAATTTCAGCTTCTGCATATAGTGAACTAGCTATTAGGAAGCTGTTTGCCAAAAAGTATTTGTGAGCATTTCCCTTCCCTTGTAATGCTGGAGTAGAAAACAGACAATGATTTTAAAAGTGTGTTGAGGGTGGTTGCATTTGCCACAATACCTGTTTAAGTTTAGCTGTGTTTTCACTGATTCGACTGCTTGGTTTTTTGAGAATGTTCCATTTGCAAAGCCTATCAGTTCTCTGAATGTTAAAAGAACACAAGTAGCATTCCTGTTTTAGCGGTCTGAGAAATTTTCTGATAGTCTCTGGAGTGTTCTGTCATGAACAGGGAGCCCAACTGTGGAATTTTATCCACACCAACTCTTATCTCTCCTTGTTTTAGGTGGTCAGCTTCTTCAGCCTACGCTATGACACTGCTCCCACCTGGATGGTGCTGGCAGTGCTCTGGTGCTCCATGGTGCAGACGCTGCTACTCCCATCATTCATCTGGTCTTGTGAACGTTACCGGGCAGATGTCCGGACTGTCTGGGAACAATGTGTAGCAATAATGTCAGAAGATGATGGGGAAGACGGTGAGCAACCTACCCACTTCAGTCTTTGTATGATATATTGAGGAAGCTTCATACTGTGGAGAGCAGGATGGGGGGGGGGGGGAAATAATCACAAGCTTCAAAGGTGTGAAGTGTGAGATCAGCAACCAGAATTAGGTATCCTGTCAGGAGATTCATCAGAGGAGCAGCTATCTTTTTATCTGTTGCAAATTTGCATATTTTAGATGGCGTTTATGTGTCTGTATTCTCACAGTGTCACCTTAAATAATTCCTAAAAATTGCAATGTGTTCCACAGAGGAAAATAAAATAGTTCCTTACTTTCTCTTAGTTTTAAGGATGAGGGCTACATTAACATGTTATTAACAGTTTGCAAGAGTTATTGGAATCTTTATATTCGTCCCCTTCAGCATGATATGCACAATCGATTTCCTATCCAACCCTGTCATTTCCATATCCAGGACAGAGAAAAGAAGGCAGTAGGTCTAGAGAGTAAATTCTTATTCCTAGAAGCCTGGAGGCCAGTCCGTTTCTGCAATTATAAGCAGTCAGGTACCAAGATGGAATTTAAAAGACAGCATTGCCATTTGTGGCATTCTCAATGTTAAAATATATGACAACATGTTACTGAAATCAAATTGTAGAAAATCAATTGATCAGATGACATCAACTAATATTCAGGTAAAATATCTGAAAGATCAAATTTACACAGGTACTTTTTTCAGTAACTAACATTAGAGTTCTAATCTAGAATGTGATTCTAATCACATTCAAGGCATAACCCTTATTTCATTTTTTCCCCAGCACATACCCTGCAGGTAGTTGTATACTGAGTCAACTATTTTAAGAGCAACTATCTTGCTCTTAACTGCATATATTAGTTACAGTATATGCTCTTAAACAACTACTAGATTACTATAAATCTGGAGAAACAAATGCTGTCTCTGCATTTCTGCTGTTCTTAATAGGTCAATATCAGATTAGGACATTGTAGGCCTATGCCTCTGTCAGAAGCTTCATCCCATCATCTTTTCCCAAATTGCTGAGCTGCGTGTGCTGATTAAAGGTTAGGAATGATGCTGACCCTATAGGCATCTTCCACAACCAGCTCTTAGGCTGGATTTGGACATCCAGTAAAATTATAGAATAGATTGCAGCATTAGTCCTAGTAGAAAAATAAATTCACATTTGCACCAAATGAGACAAGAATTGCCTCCAACCGTTCTACCCAAGAATGGCCATTTAAGCAGGAAATCAAGGAACTGAACATAATCCAGCTTGTTTATTGCTTAGGTTTCTCAGCAACCTCTCTTACATACATAGCATACCTTTTAACAGCACTAAAAAGAGTTTGGAATATATCATGGACTATTTATTGCAAGCTATTAACAAAAGCAGGTCTGTACTGTGAAGTGTAGAACTAATATAGCACAATACAGACTTAGGACCCTAGGTGGGTAAAATACTTTTAGAAACCAACAACATAGCCTGGATGACTTTTAAAAAAAAACATTTTTATTAAGTTATAAAATATTATAAAATACAAAACACAAAAGTAAATAAAAAGAGCATTGAGGTGGCAGGGGAAAGAGAAGTGAGCCACAATGACTTTCAAATGATACCCTGCCAGGCCAATGTTCAGATGTGCTTTCTCTATGGTGTGGACTGAGGTGTGAAGGGGGGGACCTTTGAGCCTGAAAGGGGTTTTTAGCTCTTCTGTTCTCCTATATAGATGGCCCTGGTGATGATTATGGAGATGGGAGGATCTGCAAGGTGCGATTCAATGCCAATGGTGCTACAGCCATGAAGCAGGATCCTAGGGATGCTAAGCTGCTGCCGGTGCACCATATGCTGTTGCCCCACGACAGGGTACATTATTTGCAGGTAAGCTGCCTGCTCTGAGTGATAATTGGTTACAACCACCATATGAATATGGCTAGTAAAAATACTGACCTGCAGATTCTAGTCCACCTGCAACTATGGAAGTCACTGGGTGACTTTGGAACAGGCAGTCTCAGCTCAGTCTACTTGACGATTGCTATTGTGGGGCAAAGTAGGAAGAGGGATTGCTTTGCATGCCACCATGAGCACATAAAGAACAGGATAGAATAGCAATAGCAAAAGCACTCATATACCACTTCACAGTGTTTTACCTCTCTTAGTGGTTTACAGAGTCAGCATATTGCCCCCAACAAACTGGGTTCTCATTTTACTGACCTCAGAAGGATGGAAGTCTGAGTCAACTTTCAGCCGCTCAGAATTGATCTCCTGGAGTGAGCAGTGAGTTAGCCTGCAGTACTGCATTCTAACCATTGTGCCACCACAGCTCTGTTGTGTATTGTGTATCAGAAACCTGATTACACTTCTAAATATATACACATGGTCTTCTATTAGACTGAGTCAGTCCATGTATAACAGGCCAGTATCGCCTAACCATGTTCTCTTAGATTTAGAGTACTGTATTGCAACAACTCACTATCCTTTGCATTTGGGGAAAAGTTTATCTCCCGTTCTTTATAATATGGTAAGCTAATATGTTAAATTGGATTGAGAGACTGGCCCAAAGACATTTAATAGATGTTATGGCTAATTAGATTTGAACTGAAGATCTTCTTTTCTAAGTAGAATTTCAAAACACACAGCATCGATCTTGAACTCTAAAACTGGATTCTGCTTTTGATTCTATAATTTACTGGAGGCTTTTTAGGAAGACAATGGATAGCCATTTGTATGGAAAGGTATAGGGTCTCCTGCTTGAGCAGGAGGTTGGACTGGATGACCTCCGAGGTCCCTTCCAACTCTTATTCTGCAATTTACTTCATAATTAGAGACTTGCTAAAAGCTAAATGGGTCTTTATTATTTCTGAGAATACCGAGGCATTTAAACTTATTAGTTTGATGAATGTACATAGTTGACCTGTTTTCTAAGCTAGTTGCTTTCATAAGGGGGCATTAGTAACTAACCAAAGAGTATTCCCAGTTTGATGCCAAACTGCTATGTGATAATTATGGGTGTATTTTCACAATCATCTGGAGAAAGACATTTAAATATAGAGCTTTTTTAAAAATTCGTACTGTGTAATCCACACACCCTCCCATCTGTTTTCTACATCTCTTGTAGGAATATGGCACAATTTTCCTCCAAGCAGCTGAGCTATATGCAATAATTCATGTTTGTGTGTTTAGGGAACATCATGGGAGAAAAAACAATTCGGAGGTTGATGTAGCACTGCAGAGAGATACAGTAGAAGCTTTATTTGCGCTACTTAAAAATGTAGAACTGAGTTGAACTGGGGAGCTGCTCCTCTAATTATTGAACATATTGGAAGATTAACATTCCAGAGTAATGTGGATATAGTGGCTATTCCAGTTTTCCTTTTATTATTGAATTTTATGCCCAGAAAAGGGGTGTCTGAGAAAACACCAAAGGACCCCCATCTGGATTTTTCTAAAATTCCTTGAAACTACAAATTGCAAAATGAAGCCCTTGAATAAAAGCTACTTTCCCCCATTTCCCCAAATACATAGTATAAGAAAGCATGTATGGGGGGGGGGAGAGGGGGGGGAGAAAGAGAGGGAGAGAGAGAGAACCAGGATGGGAATTACATTTTTGGTAAAACAGCATTATGAGCAGAGGGTGCTATTTGTTATACTCACATAAAGAACAATTGGGAAATTCAAATAACCATACACTTCAAAGCAAATATATCTGACAGGAGCCTCCTCTGATCTTCTCCATCTTGAGATAGCTTTTGCATGCTGAGAAAAGAGATATCCTAGCAGTCTAACTGCACAGAAAAAAGCTGATCTTTGCATCAGGCATTCTAGTCAATTAGTGGGGAGGCATTGGAGTGATTAACAAATTCTTGAGAATCTTTTCAGTTTCATACTATTAACATCTGATTAAAGACAATTTGAACTTTATTACTTTAAATACTTTACCATGGATCCCTTATAACATCTGCTTGTGAACCATCTGGGACTTGTTATATAAAGAGAAGAGAGGAATATGATAGGTGGTTCAGATTTCTTTCTTTCATTTAGACTCCTAAAATGTTTAAGCTATTGGACATTTTTATCAATGGAGAACAATCTATATTCTTCAGCTGCTGTTTCTCCACTGACTTTCCTTTCAGGTTCCTATCTCCCGGAGGATGTCTCACGATGAAACCAATATCTTTTCCTCCCATCGTTCGACTCCTTCCTTCCTTCACAAGTGGTCCTCATCTGATGACATTCGGGTGGCTGCTCCACACAAACATGGAGGACCCTCCAGTTTTCTGCCTCCAGAGTTCCGAAGCTACCATCCCCGTCGACGTTCCCCTGAGGATGAGTTCACTACTCTTCGGCAGTTTCTAGAAGCCAGAATGGCTCAGAGACCTGGCCCTGGCTCCAGTGCTTGCTTCTTCCGTGATGAGATTACGACCTTTATTGATGAAACACCGGTGCCCTCCCCTCACAGCACCCCACGCCACTCACGCCTCCCATTCATAGTACAGCGTGAGAGGCACCATTCCCTAAACGGTGCAGAACTAGAAGGCCCTGATAGGAATCAACAGTGTTCATTGACTGATGGCGAAAGTCTATACCTCTGTGCTGGAGAACAGGGACCTGGCAAATGGACCATGGCAGCTCATGGGGCACAATCATTGCAGGAAGTCAGCCTACACAATGGCACCAAAGGCAATAGCTCTGCTGTGGATTTTTAAGGAAATCCCAGAACTCAAAATTTAGGCTCCTGTGTTTTTTCTTGATACTCCAAGAGGACAGGAGTTATGCCATAAGGGAACCTGATATGGAGGGGAGAATAGTAGTGAGAGGGTTGAAAAATGTCACGGCTGGAGAGCACAATGGCATCCTGCTCTCAGTGGACAACTTGAATTCAGATCACCCTAGTTAACTGAGGGCACTCTTTCTTTGCTCTCTATCTTTGGCAGCGTTGTTAGCACTATCCATTTCACAACTTTCTTAGCTCCACTCATGAGAGAGAAAAAATCGGGTGTGGTGAGAAGGAATATATATATATATACATATATGGAAGGTATATTCCATATATATATATATGGAATGTCACATGTCTGGTTTTTGTTTTAGTGTTAATTAATCATGTTTTTGTGCTATTAAAGTGATTCAGGCTACGAACAGATATGTACTTAGCTGGGAATTAGTGCCCCTAAAAACTACAGGACACACCACAAAGGTATATAAGAGAGTGCTGTCATCAAGTACTTAGTAAGTCTTAGCAGGACAAACTGGGAAGAATCACCCTTGGCTAACCTTACCTACCAATGAAGTGCATTAAATGTGAAAAGAGGAATCACTTGCAGTGATCATGAAAGTGTTTATCATGCATTCCAATGTTGATTGATTGATTATGGGCTATCAAGTCATTGTTGACTTCTAGAGACCAGTAGCTCACACGTAATACTACAATAGTTCTTACAGTGGGTCTCTTGAAAAGCATTATGATCCATACATTACAGATGAGGAGGGCTAATGGGAGACATAAAAATGTTCAAGAAAGAAATGGACGGTCACCATCAACAGAGACTGATGAAAGCAGAATTTCATTAGATCTTTGAAAGCTATCTTTTATCATGATTCCATTACAGATGCAAACATGAGCAGAGCTAGTGCCAAAAATTGGAAGAAAGCTACTACAAACAGCTGAACTTGTCTGGGTTCATATGTTCAAAGTTTATTTTTATGCCAGATCTATCCCCAGAGGGTAGTAGTTAATTCAGGGGAAAGGGAAGAAGGGATTTGTCTAGTGTATTCACAGTTGAAGTATTTCCAGATGATGCTTTTAGTGTGCAGTTAGAATTTTATGAAGGTGAAAATGTTATTTTCCATCAGTCAGATTTCCATGTTTCCTACAACTATTTTTTACCAAAGAAAATGCATTAAGGAAAGAAAGATGGAATAGTGGCATGGTGCCTTTTGACTGGAACTATCTAAGAGACAACTGTTTGGGGACATTGAGTGTGGATATATCATGCCTTGTTCACTCACATTTTGTTGGTAATGGGAGAACATATATATGTGATCCACCTATGTTGTAGCAGATGGTAGCAACTACCTGATTTTGATTGATATCCCCCAAAAGCTAAACAGAGTTGGATCTAGTTAGTAATTAGATAGAAATTACCAGGAAGTGCTAGTAGTCTAGACCGGGAACTCATCAAACATCCTAGAAAATAGCTTTTGTAAACCATTTGATTCTTATTCCTTCCTTTTACTTCTAATGATCTTGATCTTTAGTCCCTTCAAATAATGTTGTGGAACTTGATTTCATTTTTTTTCTTTGTCCCTTCTCACAAAGTTCTTTAAAACTTTTACAAACCTCTTCTGTAAATCCATAGGAAAAATATCCAGGGTTTCTCTTAATTAAAATGGATATACAAATAACAAATTACGACAATCAGTAGTTTTTTTGTATGTCCAGTGTAAAATCTTTTTCCATATCATTCTTGTAGCCTATCATCTTTAAACCCACTTTCAAATTAGTCTCAATCTTGTCAAGTAAAACCTTCCATAACATCTTATTAAACATGGTCTATAATGACACTCTTAAAATTAACTTCTGCATCCATGGTTCAAAAATATCTGTCAATGTGTCCAATGTTAATTTTGTTTCATTCTGTAATTGTAAGTTGAATTTGAGATTTCTCCTTTAATTGTAATTTTTAGTTCCCTCTAGTATCCAATTTTTAAAGTCTTACTTATCTTGAAAATTCAGTTTTGGAAAAAAATTAAAACAAAAGCATTTTCCTATGGGAAGGATTCTTTAGAATTAATCCCGAAATCTAATTTCATTTGTGCTTAGTCCACTTAGTTCATTTGTAACTTTCTAAAATTAAAGTTTTATTCACCTTTTGCTGATTATTCCCCCTCCCCAATTTATATAATTCTTGAACTTGTAGTTAAAACTTCTTTTGTGAAGGATTTTAGGAAAACTGATCTGATGTGTAAAATCTGTTTGATCCAAAGATCCCTAATACCTAAAAAGCAATTAAACAATTTCTGAAAATGATTAGAAAGGTAGTATGTAATCTTAGTGTCCTTGCAAAGCTGCCAACTATGGCTTGAGCAAGGTGACTCTTTTCTTGTTTTCCAGAGCTCTCAACCCATCAGACATTGCTGTCTTGGTCTCCTTGAGGGGAGCAGATGTCTGGAGCACTTGTGGGTGATCTCAAGTTCGCTCTTTAAAGAGGAAATATCAAAGAGCCAGTGTACTCACCAGTTGTTTATTCTACTGTGGTTGTTGGCTCCACTTTTTGCAGAGCCATCTTCAGACTGTCATTTCTTCAGAAGTCACAAATAGGCCTTTTTCTGAACAGATGCTAGCCATTCACCTCTCTCGTGTTTTCTTACTCAAAATAACCTAATCGCTTCTTCTACATTATTTCATCTCAGCCATCAATTCATATCACCTAGCATTAATACCTTTTCCTCAGGACTGCATTTATTTAGAAAGTTGCTAAGTTTTTTCCCAAACTAACCCCTAATTCTACCATTACCAATATTCATTAGAACACACTATCACCAATCTATGAATTCTTATTGTCATATGGACAACAAAGTAAATAATACTGGTTCATTTTTTCTTACATACATTTTATTTGCAATTCACAGTGAATTCTGTAATTGTTTTCATTAATTCCCCACAATCAAGCTACCTTCCTTCAAATTTATTATAACCTTCCCCTTTCTCTTAAGTTTCACAGGCACATCATGTGTTTTTTTTCTTTTATCAATTTCATTCAACAATGCACTATCCGTATCATTTACACTACAAATCACAATGTGTTTCATATGCCACAGTTGTCACTAGATAAACCCATAATTACTGATATCTACTACTATTGTGGCTTTCACATAAGCTTTCACATAATGGGTTGTTACCAATAAAATAATGTGTTCCAGTCAGTTTAGCTCATTTAGGATAATATGCCACTAGTATAATCAAAGTGCAATTTTACTCCAATTTACACTATTCCAAAAACCTAAATGAAAGACTATCTTGCAAGTCAGCAAACTGTTACAATTACTCACATGTCACCAACTAAGAGATACTTACGTTTACCGATGGCCACTCAGAATGTGCTAAATACTGTACAGGGATATCAAAGTTCTGTTCACATTCTTAATAGTTCTGGAGAGTATTTAATTTGAAACACCTGCAACTGGTCTTAGGAGTTAGTGTGATATGTATTAAAAAAAGACGGAACTTCAACCGCACTGTTGTAGTCACCATCTTGACTTTTTTTGACCATGTCACTTAGATACCTCCTACTTAATTTCTATTCTTAGTATTTTCCTTGGTAGATTAGGAACAAATCGTCTGCTTTCCTCCACCCACATGTAAAAAACTCAAATCTATTGACCTAGGTACCTGTTTTTCACATAGTAATGAACTGACTCATATTTCTAACCTTATCTACCATGTTAACAATCTAGATACCTATGGGTAGTAAGAAAAAAACCCCTCTGCTAATCCAGCTGTAATATATTGGGAGGCAACCATGCCTACTGATGAGAAATTCCCATTAAAAAAAATGACCGCTAATAGACACCAGTCAAACTAAATCTTCTGACATATTCAGGGAAGATCTTAGTCCTTCTGCTAGGAGCCTCTCCTGCCCTCCATCTCTAAAGGGCAAAACTTGAAACAAATGCATGAGATTTTCCTGCCCAAACCCAGAAATGCCAAACTTAGAAAACCTTATGTGTACCCTAAAAGCTCTAGCGATAGCTGTACAACTTTCTGCCCAAGGAAGAAATGAGAGTTTTGGAATACACAGAAGAAATTTATTTGGGGAAAAGAGGAAGAACACTGGAATGTAATAAGTACACATATAGAATTGCAAATAAAATTCATAAAGTTAGTTTAAATGTGTTAGCCTTGCATGAATAATTCAGGTTCCAGAATATATATAAATGCATTACAGAGAAGATGAATAGAGAGCCACATCTGGACTTCCTGTTGGATGGCAAGTTGTTAACATTGTTCTCTGGGTAAAGCACATGTCATGTGGTGTTAAAGCCACCTTCTTAGGAAGACATCAGTTACTGTCTTGTACAGTCAAGTTATTCTAACTTCAGTGTTCCAACTGGTGAAACAAAAAAATTATCTTTTAGTTAAACCAACTTTCCAAATTGTCTTATACATAAATGATAAAGCAGTTAAGTTTCACTGATTAAAGCATTAGATCGAACAATAATAAACTGGAGGTATATTTTGGGAAATAATAGCTGAGTCCTGCTCTATTTAAACTCGTAGCTGGGTTCAGCTTATCTGGGAGCACCTCTGGTTTGGTTTAAACAAGCCAAAAGTTAGGGATTTGTCAGAGAAAACTGACCTCCTGCTATATACAGCTACAGTAAGAGTCGCCTTTTTGGTGAGAGGACCAACATCTCTTGGACTTTAGCCAATATGGCATTCTACATCATTATCTGTCATTCCAAAAGGAAAGTAGCTACATCCATTATTCAGAATGGAAATTAAATTTCTGGCTATTGGGGGCAAGTTACTGGCCCCCACGGAGAGGGCCCGCAACTTGGGCATCCTCCTGGATGCACGGCTGTCATTAGAAGAGCATATGACGGCCGTGGCCAGGGTGGCTTTTCATCAGGTTCGCCTGATTCGCCAGTTGCGCCCCTTTCTGGATCAGGACTCCTTACGCACGGTCACTCAGGCACTCGTCACTTCCCACCTGGACTACTGTAATGCTCTCTACATGGGGCTCCCCTTGAGGAGCACCGGAGGCTCCCAACTGGTGCAGAATGCGGCTGCCCAGGGGATTATGGGAGTGATGGGGCACTCCCATGTGACACCCCTCCTGTGCGAGCTGCATTGGCTTCCAGTGGTCTTCCGGGTGCGCTTCAAGGTGTTGGTGACCACCTTTAAAGCGCTCCATGGCATAAGGCCTGGGTACTTACGGGACCGCCTTCTGCCACCGATAGCCTCCCACCGGCCAGTACGCTCCCACAGAGAGGGACTCCTTAGGGTGCCGTCGGCCAGACAATGTCGGCTGGCGACCCCTAGGGGGAGGGCCTTTCTGTGGCAGCACCTGCCCTCTGGAATGACCTGCCCCCGAGTTATGTAGGATACCAGATCTCCGTGCTTTTCGGGGTGCCCTTAAAACTTCTTTATTTCATCAAGCTGGGCTGGCGTAACCCCCCCACCCCTTAGATATTTTTAACTGTAATTGATCTTAGTTGGGGTGTTTTAAATTTGGGCCAAAATTTGTCTAATTCTTTTAAAATAACTTTAAATCTGGTATTGGGATGTTTTTTATTCTTGGCTGTTCACCGCCCTGAGTCCAGCAGGAAAAGGGCGGTATAAAAATTTAATTAAAAAAAAATAAAAAAAAATAATGGAAGGTGCACAACAGTGAGGAAAAAGGAGAAGCAAGGTCACATAAGGAAACACATTTCAGAAAATTCCTATAGGGAAGGCATCCTGAAGATGGTGAACATAATGGAAATTGTGCTGTTTTGAATAGTAGTGGTAATGTCTACTGAAGCAGGTGTTTTTCTGACAACTTCCTCAAAAAGGACATTTTACTGATGGGAAAACTGCAGAAAGGGGCAATCAAAATCATTAAAGAATTGAAAGAACTTTCCTATGAAAAAGATTAATGCTTTTTGACAGAGAAAAATGAATAAAAGAGGACACACAAGAGAGGTATATAAAATAGAATGTACCGGTATGTAGCTCAGGACTGAACTGTGGTGTCCTTGGTATCTCTAAGCTTGACTGTTAGCTTGCAGTTGTTTCATTACCTGACTAGGTAACATCATTAATGCAGGTGATTGTGGGGTTTGCTCCTTGTTTATATATAGTTCAACTGCTCTCCTTAATAGGTCCTCGATTATGCAATTGTGTTCTGCTTCATTGTTTGGTGTTAATCCCTGCTTATCGGGGGTATCTGGTTGCTGGAGCATGTAGCAGACTTTTTACTCTTTCAAAATACTAGGTCTTGGGGTCATCCAATGAAGCTAAATGGTGCATAATTCAGAACTGATTAAAAGGAGCATTTCTTTACAAGGTGTATATTCAAAGAATGACATTCACGGAAAAAAGAGATGCAGAGATATTCATCAGAAGACTCTTTTTTTTTAGAGTAAGTATTATGCAAAATGCAGAAAGAAATAAGAAATTAAAGGTAGCAATTAACAGAAAAGGAAATATGGCTACAATTTATTGTATTTACCAGTACTTATATTTCATATTCTAAATTCCCTCAGAGAGGGCCTCCTTCACATCAAACTGTTCACGTGTCTTTCTCACTTTCCAACTCTGTCCAACCATGATTTTCTAGTCATTCTCCTTTTTCTTGATCTGTGCACTCTTCATTCAGATAACTATTTTGCAATTTAATCCTCTTCATTTTCTCTGGACAACTAATGCATATCAACCAGCCTCTCTTCTACAGGTCACTCACGCCTGTGCTCAGTCCACATTCATTCAGTAGCCACTCATTCTTGACTGTAGTATCTGTGTCCAACAACAGTTGTGTGTACATATTAGGTGGCAGAATAAGGGCAACAGTACACTGGCTTGTAAGATAGCTTCTGCATAAGAAATCTTAGCTTGCATTGAACAACATGAAGTAAAACTCAGCTTTGATTGAACTTGTGGCAATGTGGCATGATATCAGAAGGAAGACCAAGATTGTTTCTCTATACAAAGCAGATGAGTGCAAAAACTACAGGTGGATTCATTTGTTACATATACTTGGAATAGTGTTTAGCAGGTTCTGACTGAAAGAATTCAAAAAGAATCAGTGAGCAAAATTCAGGAAGTGCAGAATGATATTAGGCTGGGCAGGGAGTGAGCAACATACATAGGTCTGTTATATAGTAGGAAGCGAGTGGGTTAAGAGAAATGTAAAAGTAAGTTGAGCAATAGCAGGACTGAGTTTTTAAGAAGTGTGCAAATGGTAAAATGAAAAAGAAAAGAGGTTAAGTGCACAGTACTGCAGTGGAATTTCCTGCAGGTTTTCTCCATGCATCCCTATTCAGCTTCCAGCCAGCCAGGGTCAACCCGGGTGCTGCCCCCTGCTGTGATACCATCGCCTCTAAAATAACTGATGGGCACCTTCCACAGCAGTCTCAGTTGAATCACCTGTTATATGCAAAGATGGGGGAGGGGGAATGAAGGCTCAAGCTCTTTTTTCACCTCTATAGCTGCTCACTAAAGGACCTTTCAGCTCACACGGGCAACAGCCAAAGCATCTGTAGCAAAATGCAAGTAATAAATCGTACATACGTTTTATCTGCGAACAAAGGCGAACTTCCGTTTAAACAGGGAATTTATGGATATACAGTACCTCAAAGGCCGCAGCCTCTATTGTATTCTGAGCGGGGAGACGGCTGCTTAAGCTTCCATCCAGTCCTCCCTCCCTTCGGAGAGATTCTCCTCTCTCGCCCAATGAATGACTCGAATCCAGAGTTTCAGGGCTCTCTCGCTCCTTCGCCAACCCCTCCGCTTCAGGACTTTTCAGTCACGGGCGGCTCTAGAGTACCGTACCTTTCTTTCCTCCTCTTTGGGTCTCCGCCTTCTTCTTTCCTTCCAGCAGGCCCCCTTTCCATCCCAGCCAAGCAGAAGAGCGGAAAGCAGCCGAGGCATCTCTCTCTCTCTCCCTCTCTCTCTCCGCCCACCCCCTTCCTTCCAGCTACGTTTGCAGCTTTCCTTCTGGCGCTCGTTCCCTCGAGTCCCGCTTCCCGGCGTCCCCTCTTCGTCTCGGCCATGCTCCCCTTCTCTCTCCTCCTCCTCCTCCTCGCTGGAAGCTGCGGCTGCTTCTCTTCAGGCACGAGCCAGGTAGCCCCTTTCGACTTGCTCTACGCTGACGGGGTGCGGGCGTACTTCGCCCAGGACTGGCCTCGGGCCTCCGAGCTGCTCCAGCGCTCTCTCCACAGCTATTCGCAGCTGCAGGAGGCGCGCCGAAAGTGCCGAGGCGGATGCCAGAGGGAAGCCTTCTTTGGCAGTCAGTCGCCTTTCCAGCCGTGGGAGACCACTTTCTTTGACCGGGTGCTGCAGCGAGCAGAATGCCTGGAGGAATGTCTGGGACGGAGGCTGGGCGGGCAGCCGTCCCGCTATCGAACCAGCTACGCCATCCAACAGGACTTCGAAGAGAGGGAGCCCTACAATTACTTGCAAATTGCCTTCTTCAAGGTGAGCGGCGGAGAGGGCGGGACCCTCTGTGTGCAGCAGCTGCTGATGTGGCTGCCCGTCCCCGGCCCCCCTCTTCCACGCCCGCTAGAAGAGCAGCGCAACAGTTACCCTACTCCCCAGACCGTCCAACCCTCCCCAAAGTATTAGCATACATCGAATACCTTCCTAAACTCCGGGAAGCTCTTAAATTCTCCTGCAGAGACTCTCATGGCTTTGAATTTCAACTAGTCCCTTATCCATCCAGTTTTTAATACATTCTTTGCGTTAACATTGTATTTCTGTTCTTTTGAGACATTCTTAGAGAGATGGATTGTGAGGGGCAGGTTTAAAGTTATCTGTTGGGTGCAAACTCTATTGCAGACTCTTGAGAGATAGAGGGCAGGACATTAATCTCAGCCCTACCACCCAACTTTATTTTCACTGCATCTGTATTTTTGTTTTTTGTTTTCATTGAAACCAGTAGTCAGGTCATTGAGTTCCTTTGATAAAACTTGAGCAAATTCCTGACATCAGATTTTAATTATTTTGTACTGTTGCCTTGCATGAAATGTTGATCCATCTATTGATTTCAAATGTTGGGCTTGGGCCGCCTTTTAAAAAGCACTGGTTGCGGGCCATTTCAAAAGGAAAGAACTACTCTCACAGCATCCTAATTCAGAGTTCTTGAGATGCACAATGTGGAATGAACAATACTTTGATAGCCAATGAACGAGCAATAAAATGTTGTTTTAGCATTGCTGTTGCTACTGAAGTTACATTTATACTGCTTTTTTGGTTTCATCTGTTTGTGATAACAAAATAGTTGGGTGTTGTAATGATGTTAATTTATGAGAAAACATTATATTCCTCAATCAGCAAAATGTCTCAGGCTGACTTGCTGTTGGCATTCTCATTGGGGACCATGTTAGCAAAGCTGATCCTACAGGGTGAAAAATTGGAGATCCTGAACTTCTTTTCACTTCGGGTTTACACATCATAACTCCATTTATTTATTTATTTTGTCTTGCCCTTGAAGCTTGTTAGACCACTTCCTTCCTTCCAGGGGTTGGGGAGGATCAGTTGGCATTCATCGCTATCTAAGACTGAGAGGTCTTTCAACAGTCAGTGTTGTTTTTCTTGACAAATTAAAAGGAAGAAAAATGACTTAAACACATAGAATGTAAAAATATGATTCTAAATTTAATGCTGCTTAGATTTTACCTGTTTCTATTGAAATAACCTGATTTCCGGTCCTCAACTTGGTTTATTTGATTGTGGTGGTGGTGGTGGTTGAGCTTTTTGTAGCTGGTTTATTTTTTTTAATCAGTAGCTGAGAAGACTCCTCTCTGTTTCTCAAGTTTGAGATGACTCCTTGTTCCTCTGTTTTCTTAGAGTTCTCCATCTACTTTTTTAAAAAGAGCATTTTTCCACCCTAACTGGGAGGGGCTATGATGATTAGGCTTTATAATTCTAATAAAATAAATAAAACTACCTGCTGTACATGTCAGTGTTAATCATGTGAATTCAACCCAGACGTACATAGCTATCAATGCACATGGGATGAGGTTTCCTGCAGATTGACTACACAGAATAAGGATTTTAAAAATCAAATGAGACGGTATATTATAGTGGGGGGAGGGTGTGTGCATGTGCATGTATGTCTATGTGTCTGCTAATTATAATTAGCATGTGAATTATATAATTATGATATAATAAACATTATTTCACAGATACTTTAGTCAATAGTACTACTATCTGGGAGCAAATGGCTCCAACCAGAGTGATTGCTGTATTCCTTTTTAACCTTCCTGCTCCCAGACCGAGATGATTCCCTTGTATTCTACATTCAATCAAAAAGGATTTTATTTCCTCTTTTCAACAGTTAAAAAAACTGGATGAAGCTGTCTCTTCAGCTCATACATTCTTCATAGCCAATCCACAGCACCTACAAATGCGTGAGGATATGGAGAAATACCAGCGCATGGCAGGAATAAAATCTGAAAGCTTTCGGGATCTGGAAGCTGAACCACATTGGGTGAGATACTTTTGGAAAACTGGATGTTATAGAACAGATCAGAAGGGCTGCTATTGTAGAGATTGGGAGTCACGATTCTAAAGGCTTAAGAGTATGTCAACTCTCATAGATAATTGTGCTGTTAGTCCTTGCTTTCTAAGGGGTAAGAAAACATTGTCCTCCTGTGTTTTCCTCATATATCTTCTGCAAGTTCTCAGAACAGAACTGCAGCATAAAACTTCCTCTGCAAATTTAAACAAGCAGAAAAATAGAAACCAGCCTGCAAAATTAGGAAAACTTGCTGATGTTTAAATATGCTATATTGTTACTACCTGTACCTGTTTCTTTCCAGTTGGCGTCATTGTGGTCTCCTCTTTTTAAATTTTAAATTTGCCTTAATCTTTTTTAAACTATTATTATTATTATACTTTAGCAGTGGCCCCAAATGGAACAATTATTTAGCAGAAATCGAACAACTGTTTTTAAAAAAAGCAAACTGCTTTTTTAGGTTGAATGGTTATTGATCTCTAGAAGTGGGGTTTTCTTTGTATCCAATTTTTCTCTTTTAAAAAACTTTAAAAATGTGTTTTTAAATTATTGTTGTAGAGCAGGATTTAAATTATACAAATACTTATAAGGCAAATCCAAAAATACTTTTTTAAAATGATCTGAAAATTTTTGGAGATAATACACTCTGCTGAACCATCACTGCAGTAGGCAAAACATCACAGGTTGCTCACTTGTTGTGAGTGTGGGGATGCTGCAAAGGTCGTAAGTGCAAGTATCCGTTGTAAGTCATTTTTTCAATGCTGTGGTAACTTCAAACGGTCGCTAAAGGATTGGTTGTATGTTGAGGACTACTTGTACTCTTGAGTACATAATTGTACTATTCTTTGGGTTCAGTAGTCACCTCCTGCACAATCCTTGGACTTTAACAAAGGTGGCTTGGTTCTCTGACTCTGCAGGTAGCTTATGAAGCTGGGATGCATCATTATGGTATGGATGACTACCAGCAGGCAGCAACAAAACTGGAAGAATCGCTCAGAGAGGGGCTGCTGGCACTGGAGAATTGCAGAGCTCTTTGTGAAGGGCCCCGAGAAGATGAAGACGACAAGGAAGAGACGCAACTAGGCCTCTATGAAAGCATTGCAGGTATCATCAAAGGTTTAGTAAAGTATGATGAATTGTGTGAGCTGGCAAGTACATGAAAACCATAAGGCATTGTCTGAAAGAAACATCTTTTTTTAAAAGAGATTTGCAGATCTTCAAAGGAATATGTCACTTGGACAAAAGATTGAGCAAAATATGCTTTTGAAGGTATTTTGCAAAGCAGCATAGCCTTTTGCTTCTGAGGCTTCCTTTTCAGGAATAACCAAAGAGAACTGAGTATTGGAACTACTGTACAAAGCTTCGAGGTGATGCAAAATACTTCATTGAGGAAATCCTGTAGCCTGTTTATCTAAGTGAGGAGAATGATTTACTGCATAGCACAGCATACTTGAGCATGACATGGGAGATCAATGGAAAAGTTCCCCCCCCAAATTAGGAGCAGTTAGGTGAGGTATAGCTCTTAATCAGTGAAATTGTACAGTTACTTTTTAGAAGAAATTGTTTGAATGGTATGATTAAATATTCAGGGTAAGGATCTTTTTTTTTTTAATTTTATTTATATGCCGCCCTTCTCCGGAGACTCAGGGTGGCTTACAATGCAATAGTAAGGCGGCTTCATGCAATACAATGCAGAAGCAATAGCCTTCATACTTTTGTATATTTATACAAAGTCAGCTTATTGCCCCCACAATCTGGGTCCTCATTTTACCCACCTTAGAAAGGATGGAAGGCTGAGTCAACCTTGAGCCTGGTGAGAATTGAACTTGCAGTAATTGCAGGCAGCTGGATATTAAATGCTGCCTTAGTAGGAGACATTAGCCTCCTACGCCACTCAGGCTCCTTGTTGTGGACTTATTAAAACTGATTAGAAAAAGTGTCCCTGTAAAGAGAAACAACTGCCATTTTTTTCATGTTCTCACAATAGCTATAATAGCTTTTGCAAAAAAAAGCTATTTTTTGGGGGGGGGAGGGGAGAATCCTGAAATTTGGAATCAGATATGGGAGAAAATTAAGCAAGGAGCCTGAGTGGCGTAGCAGGCTAATGCCTCCTATTAAGGCAGCATTTAACATCCAAGCTGCCTGCAATTACTGCGAGTTCTAATCTCACCAGGCTCAAGGTTGACTCAGCCTTCCATCCTTTCTAAGGTGGGTAAAATGAGGACCCGGTTTGTGGGGGCAATAAGCTGACTTTGTATAAATATACAAAAAGTATGAAGGCTATTGCTTAACACATTGTAAGCCGCCCTGAGTCTCCGGAGAAGGGCGGCATATAAATATAAATAAAAATAAAAAAATAAAAAAAAAGTTATTGGCTACTTTTTAAAAAAACCATTGAAAAATTAGGAGTCTGTGCTGAAATAAGTCTATGACCATGTTCTCAATATTCAACGTGCCAGTCTTTCTCACCCCCAAAAGTTAGGAAATGTCAGGAAGGATTGATTGCTTGATTGGGTTTGTAAGACTGCCAGAGCATTTCATTACTAGTCTCCTTCATCCTCCAAATGCTGCACTTCTGAACAATCGTACAAATTAGAAATTCTCTCAGTTTTAAAAGGGGCCAATTAGAAGGGAGGCATCTCAAATGAATATATGGCTCCAGGCTGTCAGGATTTTAAAAAGCATTTTGAGATGAGGAAATCAAATAATAGGTCTCAGAATAAGATGCAGTAAATTTTGAAGATTTTCTAATTTGTACCAATAACAATAATCAAAAAAGGTCTCCATTGTCCTAGGGAAAATTAGGAGAGGGGTATTAGTCAATATCAGAGCCCAGCACAAAACCCTTTCATACAAAAATTCTGGTCTGATTGGATGAAAAACATGGTTGTGAATGCTACCACTGAAAAATGATACCCAGCTAACTGCTAACTAATTCAGGCACTGGATATGTTTCCATGGGGATCTTTTCAGTCTCCAATCTCTGATCCACACTCTCTTTATCTTTTTCTATTTTGCATGACATGGAAGTCTTGACGCCTCCCTTGGCCCACTAAAATTGAGACCATTTTTTCCAATCTTTGCTCATCTAAGATTTTTTTAAAAATAATAATAAACAACATAGCATTCTGCACTTAACTTGTATAGGCAATCAGCACTGCACAAGTTGTCATACTGACACAAGCCAAAACAATGTAGATGGCCAACAAGAATTAGATTTTGAAATAAAATGTCACATTCAAACTACGTAAATTTAAATTTAACATGCATGGTGAAAGGTGAAATAAGAAACACAGAAAATGTAGGAATCTTAGCAATACTTGTTTCAGTGCTTCTGTAGTTGAAACGCCAAAGCCCCTTGTGTTTCTCTCTGCTTTCCAGCTCATTATGTCCAGGTCTTGAAATGCAGGCAAGAGTGTGTCCTTGATATTGCCACCAAGCCAGGCAGGGTGTCTTCCACAGAAGATTTCATCCCATCTCATTTTGATTTATTGCAATTTGCCTATGACAAAGGTAAGCAGGAAATGAACAGCTGAGAAGTTCATGTAAGGGGTCAAGCTTTGCCAGAATGACAGACAGAAAAAACATGATGATAAAGAACATTTTCTTTCTTTTAGTTGGAAATCGGACTGTTGCTGCTGAATGTGCAGCTACCTTTCTGCTGTTCTATCCATCAGATGAAAAAATGCTGGAGAGGTTGAAAGAGTACCAAGCAGATCTGGGAAAAGAAATAGCTATTCCAGCCAGAGAGGTAACCAGCAGCATTTCTCTTAATCTGAAATCTTTCTCAGTTCTCAGTTTTGACAAATTAATAAGGTTTCAGTGATTGCATCATAGAGTCGGAAGGGGTCTTGGAGGTTCCACTAGAACAGGGGTGTCAAATGCAAGGCCCGCCAGCCAGATCCAGCATGCGGGGTGCTTAGATCTGGCCTGCGGGGCCAGTCTGGAAATAGCAAAGGATTGGCCCACGGTGCCTCTGCTAGCAAAAATGGGGCAACCGCTTTTAGCCTCTGGAGTGGTCCAGGAGGCCTTCCAGGCCCAAAACGGACCCTCCAGAGTGGACCAGGAGGCCTTCTAAGTTTCAGGCCCAAAATGGGGCCTCTGGAGTACTGCAGGAGGTCGTCCTTGACTCAGAAGGTTATAAGAGGGAGGAAAAGTAAAATATTTTACTTTTCAGGCTTGCAGGATTCTGCTACTAGCCTATGTCAATAATTTATAGTTCTAGTCTTCCTATGGAATCAGTTTCTTGATCTAGTCTCTCTCTCATAAGGTGATCAAGTAGATCAAGTAGGTATTAAAAAAACAAAATCACAGAAATGTTCGCCACCCTGTTTTTATAAGTTTATGAAACCATGTCTGGAGAGGTGCAGTTCCATGTCACGCCCACCATGGCCACGCCCACCCCACACCCCCACTCAGCCCTCCAAGGTCAAATCCAGTCCTGATGTGGCCCTCAATGAAATTGAGTTTGAACCCCTGCACTAGAAGATCCCTGACAGATGACTATCTAGCCTTTGTTTGACGTTTTTTTTCAAAGGAGAATTCACCACCTCATGTGGTAACCTGTTCCACTGCTAACAGTCCATGAACTCATGAGTTCCTCCTGATGTCTAGTTGGCACCTTATAATTTTCATTCACTGGTTCTGGTCCAGCCCTCTGGCCAATAGAGAATAGGTCCACGCTCTCATCTGTGTGATAACCCTTCAGATGTTTGAAGATTGTTATTGTATCTTCCCTTAAATATTTTTCTACAGATGAAATGTACTCCAATCCTTTAAAAGATTCTCATAGAGTTTGGTTTCCAGACTATTCACCATCTTGATAGTCATACTCCAAACCTACTTCAATTTGTCACTATCCTTTTTCAATTGTGGGAACCAGAACTGGATAGAGCTTTCCAAATGGAGGCTTACCATGGCCCCATAGAGTGAAATAATTACTTCCCATCATCTGAACTCTGTGCTACTGTTAATACATCCCAAAGTAGCATTTGTCTTTTAGCAGCTGCACCATATTTAATATGTTTAACAGGGACATCCAGGTCACTTCCACGTATATTACTGACAATCAAATTTTCTTCCACTCTATAGTGCTTTGCATTTTTCATACCAAGATACAGAACCTGATATGTCTCCCTACTAAGTTCAATCCTATTCATTTCAACCCACACTTTAAGCCTGTCTAGATCTATTAACATCTTCACTCTTTCATCTAAAATATTAATCATCCTTTCCATCTCTGCACTTTGTAAGTGCCCCGTCAGTTACTCACCCAAGTCTCTGATAAAAATATTGAACACTACAGGATTGGACCCTGTGGCATGCCTCTCTATATTTCTTTTTATAAATTGAAGTAAGCCACTAATAAATTCTCACTGGATGCAGTCGCTCAATTATGTTGATCCCATCTAGTAGTAGTAGTAGAAGTGGTCTTTGCTATAAAACATGTATTAATATATAAATTAAACAATAATATGGTTAGAATTTTATCCACCAACTCTTACTCATTGCTCTGTACCCATTCCTCTCTGTGCCAATAATAAAGCTATTCTTTCATAATCCAAGTGGGTTTATGTTAGATGCCTTAAAGCATTATCTTCTATTACCATAAGGAATACCTTGAGACCAATTAGTCTAAAAGAAAGGCTTTAATATTCTCCAGTGTTTCAAGCACTCAATTAAGTGGATGATTAATGATAGATCTACAGTATTGAACAAATCATGACTTTTAAAAACCTATGCATCCACTTCCAATCATTTACTTGCTGGATCAATCAAGCAAAGGACCTTTTCATATGAGCCCCCAAAGCATCCTTTACAATTATTAAATATGCATGTCAGCATAGTAACAACTACATTCAAGACTAAAGTACTGGGCTCAGGATATGGCATTCAGTTATGTATTTATAAGAATGCTTCTAGGTTGGAAGCTATCCAATACCAGGATCCAATACCATTTTTAAAGCTATACCCCAGGATCCTTTCTTTTATTTTGTTTCATTTCTAGCATTAGCTAAGAAATTGACAAATTGCCTATAAGAGCAAAAACGGGTAGATATATCAATATACGCTATGAAAATCACCTTGATATATGTTTATCGGTAGATATAGAAGTTGTATCTGTTGCATATGCCCTGCTAAACTTCAAAATAAATGAACAATAGAACTCATGACACCAATCATTAGCAATCTTAATTGCTCCTCTGAGCAGGAGCTGATCATTCTACCCCAAATGTTAACTAAATAACATTTAGTTATTTCCAGTAAGGTTGCTGAATTTTTAACAACAGTCATAGTTTGCAAAGATCATCCTTTACATTATTACTTTCTGTATAAGTCCTGTTATACAGAATATATAATATTTAATGTGTTATAAAATTATCTTCTCTTAAATGTTGGTCTGGGATTGCAATAAATTCATCAGAGTGAATGGCAAGAAATTAAGATAGCCCCCAATGAATGAATTGGTAAAGCAAAGAGAAGGATAGGCACCAGATTAAAGTGTTTCCAGCTCATCCTTTCACCCATAATCCTTTTGGCAAGAAATCTGTGTACCCTTACTGTCTTCTTCCTTCTTTTTATGATGCTCACACAATTTGATGACCATGAATCAACTAAGATTTGTTTAGCTGGCAAGCAGCTGCTTTTGTTTGGGAAGAAAATAAGCTCTTACCCGTTTCAATCTATTGCAGCTCACCTTTTTGATTCCCCAAGGTGCAAAACCTGGTGTTACTTTAGGGCACTGCATTTTCAGAAGTCTACGATGAAAGTTGTGGATATTTTTTCTCTCTTGTCCTTTAGAAGTGCTATCATTGCTGTTTGCCCCCAAATTGCTGTTGACTAGCAGCTTCCCTTCAGGGGAAAGTAACAACTCCAAGGATGGTTGCAGCATGCAGTGGCATTAATCCCTGTCTCTGTCATGACTGGGACCACAAGACAGAAATGTGAAGCTCATATTGAATATAACATCTTGTTTGACCTGAAGGCAGGGTTGATTGCCTGTAGCAGAGATGGTTGCGTATATTTTGTGTCTTGTTTTCTTGAACAAGAAACGCTCAAATCATTTATGATTTCTGTACATTATTTTATATTACCATGTTGTAACATCTGCTTTCAATCCACAGAATATCTGCCGTTATGTGCAAAGATCCCTTATGGAAAAGAAACTGATCTATTATGCAGTACAGCACCTTGATGAAACTTTTAAGGATCCAGTAAGTGGTTGTCTTTCTTCAAAGATAGATTCTTCATGGGCTCCTTGCAACAAAGCTATTCATTGATCTCATCTATCAAATACTGCTTGATAAAATAGTACATAGGATCCTCTTTCTGTCTACCTTTTCTGATGCCTGAAATGAACTGAAAGAAGTTATGCTATAAGCAGATATATTCATTTATTATAAGCCTTTTTCAGCCAATGTCATCTAAGACTATCAGGGCAATATGTAAGAAGCATAACATCCCAGGTATGCTATTTTACAACACAACAAAATTCTAAAACAATATCAGACAAAAATAAATCAGAAGAATGCTAATCATATACCAAAGTAAACATAAAGCAGCATAGAATTTTAAAATATATGTCAAATAGAGGTCTATAAAATGATAGCATTTTAATGCTGGTCAAGTATCTATAGAAAAAATGTTTCAAAGGTGGCGTGCTACCACAGTAAAAGTGCTAATTATAGATGGAAGTGTTTCTAAAAAGCTGTTACTGATTGTGTGGGAAGGAGCACCCTGCTTGTAGAACTACAGGAAACAGGACAGATGATTTTTTCCCCAATCTGCTGACTTTCACAAATATTTCTGCTGTGTGGAATAGCCAGAAAGTAGGACACATGTGCCTGCTGTGGTGAGGAAGTGTCTGCTCTAATGCAATCCTGTGAAAAAAGTAAATGGGCCAATAAACTTAATTTTGTAGTGCTAAGTCCTGGATGTGTTTCTTTAGGATTTATGGACTCCTGAGGAACTGATCCCTGAAAGCATGAAGGAGAAACACAAGTAAGTTTCAGAGCAGAAATGTAAGATATGGATGCGATTCTAGGACACCTTAATGAAAGGCAATGATTCAGCTCTGTTAGGAAAGATTTTTTTAAAGAGTCCTTAAATGTTATGGAATAGAAATTATAACAAATTTGATTTATTGCTGAGCTATTTAATTGAAGAGGCAGTCTCATGGCCTTCTCTATATTTGTTTATTAATCCCAAGAGAAGATCAGGAGAAACGAAGCTTGAAGGCCTCATATATGCAACAACGGGATCAAAATGGTGAGTACCAGAAAAAGAATTGATAAATAGGAAGAAAGGTTATCATGTTTCTTCTTCTTATCATAATGAGAGAAGAGGGAGACTCCAGCAGGATGACTCCACAGTTTCTCCTAAAGAGGAGACGGAGTAAGTCTCCTTCCCAGTACTGGAGTTCACCTGCTGAAGTCTGGCATTGTTTGGGATTCCAGTATACTATCTGCCACAGAGACCCAAAGGGATAGAAAAGCTATAGAACTTATCTCAGCACCAAAGGTATTCAGAGTGCTTATTGGGCATAGAGGCATATCAACAATAGGATGACCACAGCTTATTCTCCACAGAGGACTGTCCTCAGTTTGGATGTCAGCCAATGAATCCTAGTTCAAATAAAGTGTAGTCTTTCCCATCTTATTACCCTTCAGATACGTTGATATACAACTTCCATCTTTGTGATTAAGGATGGTAGGTACTTTAATTCACCATATTTGGAAGTATTGGCTTGGGTAGGCAGAGAGGATAAAATAACTTTGAAGCTGGACAACAGCCGGATATCACTGGGTCACAGTCTACCCCACTATGATAAGATGCATTATATTTCTGTTTAAATAAGTACAGTGATTCCTAAATTGTATCTATTCAAAAGATTCATTGGTCAACTCTTTATGTGTTGGTGTGTGCTGTGTGTATTTTTGTGTGTGTGTGACAGGCAGAAAGGCAGATAAACAAAAAGACAAGGGGGAGGGCAGACAAACAGACAGAGATAGATTCTCTATTTGGCTATAGGTAGTCCTTGATTTATGACTGTAATGGTGCATGAGTCAAGGATGATGAGTGCTATAAGGACCTTTATCTCTGTTTTCCCAAGACTTTGGAATTATATCACTAATGAGACTGTAGCAGCTACGATTTTACAGTGATTTTTAAAACATAACATCTAACTATTTTGAAATTTCAATAGTTGCTAAGTGGCCCTGGGTAATAGCTGCTGCTAATTATATTAAATGGATATCTGTTTTTAATTTAATTTAGATATTACTTTTTATTTTCCATTGGAAATTGCGTTCAGCCTTGAAGAAACCACCTTTTAAACGAATAATACAGTATAATAATAAGACCACACATATCAAGGTACCTGTTGAGTCAGTAACACAGCTATAAGCTTCGTATCAGACCGTTTCAGTAACCTTGCATGTGAATTCTGAAATTGATGGATAATGACAGCCTAGCAGCAGATTTTTGGTATCAGCTTCCAAAGAATAATTTGCAAATGAGGATTGTTTAGTGGCATGGAGTCTTTCAAAGTCCCTTATGCAGATACCAATTATAACTTATAAGAAGGGCACATATATGTTCAGAGATTGCAAATTAGAGCATACAGGTAGTCCTCGACTTACAACAGTTTGTTTAGTGACAACAGCACTGAAAAAAGTGACATGACCATTTTTCACACTTTATGACTGTTGCAGCATCCCCATGATCACATGATCAAAATACAGATGCTTGGCAACTGACTCATATTTATGACGATCGCAGCGTCCCAGGGTCATGGGATCACCTTTTGCGACCTTCCAACAAGAAGTTAATGGGGGAGCTAGATTCGTTTAACTGCATTACTAACTTAGCAACTGCAATGATTCACTTAACAATTGTAGCACAAAAGTTGTAAAACGGGGCAAAATTCATTTAACAAATGTTTTACTTATCAATAACAAATTTGGGCTCAATTGTGGTCATAGGTTGAGGCCTATTTCTTCTTTTGTACTCATGATGAACAGTAATGTTTGATGGCATCTCTATATATACTTCTGCCCTTCTTGTTTTTTCCAGAACCACTACCTTTTGAGGACATCACCATCACCATGGATTCTCACCAACTCAATGGTACCCAGAGAGTCGTCTTTGATAGAGTCCTGACTGAATCAGAATGCAAAGACATCCTTCGTCTGTCCATGGTGAGGATAGGAGCTGGCAAATGCTTTGCGTGATCCCGTCTGACAGAAAGAGAAGCTTTTCACTGGTGAAGGACAATACCACATCTCTCATACGTTTGTGCGTGTTTCAGGCGGCTGGAGGAACAGGAGATGGCTATCGTGGCAGACGTTCCCCTCATACTCCACATGAGCGATTTGAAGGCTTAACAATGACAAAAGCTTTGCAGGTAAAAGTGATTTTAGAATGAGCTAAGTTCCTGGTCCTGCAGGACTCCCCCCCCCCCCCAGTTTCACAGACTCTAGACATAAATATACATTACAAAGTGAATATTAAAGATGAGTAGAACACATGCACATCTTCCTCATCCTTTTCCTAAAATTTAAACTATGTATTATGCAAATAAATGTGAAAAGATTTCCAGATGCTGTTTTTTGGGGTAAAAGGATAGTGCAAGTCTCAACTGAGAAGTGATAAACAAATGCTTAACTTTTCCTTCTTTCTGAAACAAAGCAAAATGACTCTTTGAATCATATTTGGAATCTTTTTATATAAGATTACAAATATGCACATATAATTAATTTGGAGCACCTCATAGAGAAAGCAGAATGGGAGATAGGATTAGAATAAAAAAGATCACAAAGGAGCAAATATGCAGTGTGTGAAACAATACAAAACTTGTTTCATTTTCTATTTTTACTTTTCTTTTATTGACCAAACAAAATATGGTAAAAACTAAGAAATACTGTATAAAATTAAAAGGGGAAATAAGGTAGTAATAAAAAAGCAAATAAAAAAGTAAATTAAATTAAATCTTGGGAACGTGGTTCTGCTCTGTGTATGGCCATATCCATACAGCCAACACACCCTAGCACTTGTTTCCAGAGTCCATATCATTCATCCTTTACCTAGGAATATTTCAAGATCAGCCTGCAGCATGAAGAGCCTTTAGTAACAGTAACAGAGTTGGAAGGGACCTTGGAGGCCATCTAGTCCAACCCCCTTGCTCACGCAGGTGACCTGTACTAGGGATTCGAACTGAACGGTTGACCTTTCTGATCGACAAGCTCAGTGTTTTAGCAACTGAGCCACCTAGTTAGGCATGATCCTTCCCGCCAGAAGATGTATTTTCTCTCTAATCCCAGCTCAAGACTTTCCATCTGGACAATGCATGGTGCAGGAAGGAGGAGGAGGGTTGAAGAAACCACCCCTTTCAGTCTAACTTCTGGGTTTTCTGCCTATTTTGCAGTCTTGGTTTGCCTACAAGAGAAACCTGGAGAACAATTACTCCCATGAGTGAATTAATATGCATCTCTAAGTCTGAATGCATTTGGAAAAGACCCTGATGTTGGGAAAGGTTGAAGGCAAAAGAAGAAGGGGGGTGGGAGAGGATGTGATAGTTAGATAGTGTCATTGATGCAATGAATATGAATTTCAGCAAGCTTTGGGAGACAGTGGAAGACAGGGGAGCGGGGAGGGGGCTGGTCACAAAGAGGCAGACACAATTTAGTGATGATGAGATAAAAGAATGTAAGGCATTTTATGACCAGTAGTGGAATCTTCACTCAATTCTCATTTTTTTTGAGGAAAAAAAAATGAACATTTGTATTTAATATCACTTATCAAGGTAAACAAAAAGCAGAAAGCAGAGCCAGGAAAGGAGCTAGATTTTTTTTTGGTCTCTCACTTTATTGATACCTTGTAAAACAAATACACAATTAAGTGACAGTCTAGGGCATGGGTGTCAAACTTGTGGCGTCATGTTGCCGTCATATGATGTTTTGTGACATTTTTTCCCTTCGCGGAGCTGGGGTGGGCGTGGCCTGTGCATGACGTATCTGGCCCATGGGCCACCAGTTTGACACCCCTGGTCTACGGCCATAAGAAAATTGTCACCATCTGAATTTCTTCTCTGACTGATATAAGAGAAGCCACCTCTTCCACCCTATTTTATTAAGAATATTCATAATGGGTCTTTATCAATTTTCTTTTTCATAAATATCCCTGGATCTTCCTGAGATTTAATAGAAATTAAGTATTGTACTGATTTGTTTTTCTTTTATAGTTGGCTGAGGAGAGTAGTATGACCTGGAAAGATATTAAACTTCTCCTGCAAGCCAGTGAGAAATCCCGGAAAATTGTAGAATCCTATTTTACCCCTGGGAAAAATCTCTATTTTTCTTTCACACATCTTGTGTGTCGCACAGCTACAGAAGGTAAGGAGCTCTTAAGTACTTTCTTGAGAACCGCAATGTAAGAGTTTTATGTTTATGATGACAATTTGTAATACATCTCATACTAACATGTAACGTGGTATTTCTGGTAAAAATATATTGCAAAAATTATCAATCAATTGATGAAATAGGAAAGGAAAATAATGCAACCTATTCATGTTGGAATGCGTAGCGAACGTAGGTTTGGTTATATAACTTTGACAAATGCATTCCATGTTTATTAATAAAGCAGTAAATATCAGAACTGAAAACACTTGTAAGGATATTCAAAATACGCCACTTTCTCATTCTTTAGTTTATAAGCAAAATTTCAAATATGAATTCTGTTTTAGAGCTGAAAATTAAAAATCCACTGTTTTATTAAGATTATGATTTGATTTTTAAACGTATAAAGAGCCATGGTGACACAGTGGTGTGGTGGTTAGAATGAAGTACTGCAGGCTAACTTACTGTTCACTCCAGGAGTTTGATTCTGAATGGCTCAAGGTTGACTCAGCCTTCCATCCTTCCGAGGTCAATAAAATGAGGAGCCAGATTGTCGGGGGCAATATGCTGACTCAGTAAATCACTGAGAGAGGGCTGAAAAGCATTGTGAAGCGGTATATAATTCTAAGTGCTATTGCTAAGTGTTATATATCAAATACAAAGTCCCATAAACTCATATCCACTAAGTATACCTTTTTCAATCCAGGAAGAGACACTCATACATATGCTGTATAAAATAATATTGAATTGTCAGTGTGGACTGTGTTCTAGATTGGATCCCATTTGGCACCACAATGTCTATATATTTTACAACTGGGGTTATTCTTAATAGGCATATTCGTGAATTCAGTACAATACAGGCTATGTTGATGAAAATGTGCCACATATAACTATGTATAACATTGTAATTGCAAGAGAAATTGGTGAAAAGTGTATGGTCATAAATGTTTTATCCTTTGAATTTATAAGCTGAGTGCCTGATAGGGACTATAGTTTAGTTTTGCAATTGGAACGGAAGTGAAAAGTTACGGTGCTGTTTCAAAATTTCATTTTTATAAGTTTAAATTCTGCTAATTGTACATGCACATGGGTACCAGTGAAGGAAGGCAGGTTTAAAAATAAAGATAATGCGGTCAATGAGAGTGATGCTTCCCAGAACATATACAGCGAAAAGTAGTCTCCATTAAAACAAAGATAAGAAAACTGGATTTTCTGCCATCAAATCCTAAAGTCAAAGGAAAGTATAGAAGAAAGGGTTGCTAAACTAATCCTCCATCTTGAAAACCCTAAATCCACCACACTGAAATACTCAACAGCCATGGTGGCACAGTGGTTAGAATGCAGTACTGCAGGCCAGCAGTTTGATTCTGAATGGCTCAAGGTTGAGTCAGATTTCCATCCTTCCGAGATTGGTAAAATGAGGATTCAGACTGTTGGGGACAAAATGCTGACTCTGTAAACCGCTTAGAGAGGGCTGTAAAAGCACTGTGAAGCAGAATATAAGTTTAAGTGCTATTACTATTGCTAATAAAGCATGGAGAGAGGGAGGGGGGAGGGAGGGGGAGAGAGAGAGAGAGAGAGAGAGAGAACAAGAACGAGAACGAGAACTAGTGGGAAAACATATTGACTGCTATATGTGTAAGTCAGATAAAGTAGTCCTATGATAAGCTGGATCTCTGCTTGAAACTGGGATTATGCTATCTCTCCTAAGTCATCCCGATTGATACATTGAGAGGAATTTTGCTGGAGGAGAAATGGATAGTAATATACATTTTTAGAAGTCTCAAGCCAGTTCCATCCTACTAGAATTATACCAGGTATTACCCGGGTGTGTTTCTTCAGAAAATAAAGGCAGTCCTTAACTGATGGCCACAGTTGGGATCAGTATTTCTATTGCTAACAAGGCGGTTGTTAACCAAGTCGCACCCAATTTTATGACCTTTATTGCTATAGTTGCTAAGCAAATAACTGCAGTTGATTACCTGAATTACGCAGTTGTTGGGTGAATCCAGCTTTTCCCACTGACTTTGTCAGAAATTGGCAAATGGTGATAACTCCAGGAAGCTGCATAAACACATACTGGTTGTCAAATGCCTGAATTTTGATCCCCTGACTGTGAGGATGCTGCAATGGTTATAAGTGTGCAGGCACTTTTTTCAGTGCTATAGTAACTTTGAACAGTCACTAAATGAATGGCTGTAAGTCAAGGACTATCAGTACTATGTACTGTAAATTCTGTAGTTGTAGAAGAAAATGAGGAATCAGCCTTTGGGTTTCTTTTGCCTATTGAGCAATAAAATGCTGGTCAAGGGAACAAAACAGTTACGACTTTTATTGTTCTTCCTTAGGAGAACAGGAAGGCCGCATGGATCTCAGCCACCCAGTCCATGCTGATAACTGCCTCTTGGATCCAGAAGGAAACACTTGCTGGAGAGAACCTCCTGCCTACATACACAGAGACTATAGGTAATAGCTTTAGAGTGAAAACAGATATACCGTATATCTCATGTTGAGCCTGTCGTACTTAAATTATTTAGATACACATTTCGTTTATTTATTTATAACTAAAGATGATAAATTTAAAACAGACTTGCAAACCCCATTCAGCAATTTGGAAGGAAGGGAGTTTATGCTGTTTGGTTGATGTGATCAATATACCACTGAAACTGTTTAAGCTTCTGGCAGTTTATAATAATGTAGTCATTAGTGGTTGCTTGGGTACTAAAGTAAGAATTTTGAATTTCTTTTATTTTAAATTAATTTGAAGGACCTTCTTTCTTCATTTACATCTACCTGGTCCACCAAAATGGGAAGGCAGGGCATGTCTCATCTATTAAGAAAATACATCTGGTGGGACCAAGAAAAAGGGCCTTCTCCATATTGGCTCCCTCCTTGTCGAGCATCATCCCTGTGGAGATGTTAAATTTCTGAAAGGCCTGGAAAGTTCTGTCAGCGGGCATGGGTTTTTTTTAATTGTAGATTTTTATTGTTTTGAATTCACCATGTGTGAGTTGGGTGGCCATATAAATTTGTTTAATAAATAAATATCAATATTATACGCTGTTGCTTTTAAAAGGAATTTGCCTTGGGATGGACAGATTGTAGGTATGCTTATAAGGTAACACAATCATCTTGACCTTACAAGCATGCCCAAAGATAACACAGTGAAATCCAACCGAATCTGATTCTTTAATGCAGGGGACTCTAACCTAGGCAATTTTAAACTTGTGGATTTCAACTTTCAGAATTCCTTAGCCAAACCCTTGGAAGTTTAAAGTATTTGCTTGCACCTAGTAGACAGAATCTTGCCAGACTAAAGCTATAACCTTCTAATCTATTGAATATATATACTGGTAGATACTAGAGTAGTGTTTCTCTACTTTGGCAACTTTAAGCTCTGTGAACTTCAACTCCCAGAATTCCCCAGCCAGCCAGGGGAATTCTAGGAATAGAAGTCTGTTCAGCTTAAAATTGCCAAGGTTGAGAAACACTGTTCTAGAGTGTGGCTACCCTGAAACTCTTTCTCTCTCCCCCACCCAGTTCAGGACCACACAGTTTTTTATTTTGGGCTTCTTTATGGAATGTATTGTCTCCTCCCTTGAAAACTACAATGCTCTTGCCAAGACTCCCCCCTTCTTCTCCTCCAAGTACATCTTCCATCACAATTGCCTCTCTCATTGCAGACATTGGTATGATGTCACTTATCATTATAGTCAAGAATCTACTTGCTACTGTTCTACACAGTTTCTTCCACCATGAGAAGATTCTGGGCAGGAGACATTACAGTATTGAAAACCTGGCTTGACCATACAATGGGTTGTACTGACATGCCTGTCTATTTATAACCCATGTTTTTCACTGCTGTTTCTGTCTTTTTATTTACCATAATAAAACTGTTAAAGAAAGATAGAAACATTTCAAAATATTGTGGGTGCTCCGTTACTGGAGGTTTTTAAGAAGAGATTGGACAGCCATTTGTGCAGAATGGTATAGGGACTCCTGCTTGAGCAGGGATTGGACTAGAAGACCTCCAAGGTCCCTTCCAACTCTATTATTCTGTCATTCTGCTTTGTGCTGGGCCGTGCTACTGCTTTAGTTCCAACTGCTATTGCCAATACTTAGTGCTGCCATCTATTGTCCAAAGGCAGTAGAGCACCTTTGTCCTCTTGCTTTGCCTTCTCGTTTGTCTTTGAATATTTTTATTAATTTATAATATGACATACAAAGAGAATACAAAAGCAAATATTAGGGAAATTAGGAAAGGAAAAAGGGAAGTATATAGTGGGGGAAAGCAAGGAAAAAAGAAAAAAAAAGGCATTGACTTCCGACTCCTTTGGTGCAGTAAAATAAAGCATTAAGATCTACCCTCAATTTTTTACTTTTTCATAATAATAGTAACTAGCATTTCTATAACAACAAATCTATCTAATTGGCTTTGCCTTCTCAATAGAGAAAGTTGATCCGTGAATTCTTCATCTGACCATTCCCTCACAGCTTTGAAAAGAAGAAATCTTCTGATATTATTCACAACCCACTGTTTATTTTATACATGAAGCTAATATGTAGATTATTTACATTATTCCTGCTCTTATCAATTAATTAAATAAGAAGTACAAATTAATTTATTGCAAATCCAGCAAAAGAAAAGATTTGACTTTTTTTATATAGAAACTGTTCCATAGAGATTTTTCCACATCAAGCAATTTGCAGAAAGAAGAGCCCCCTGGAGCAGAATTTACACCAAAATTAAACCAATATTTTACAGAACTTAGAGGTTTACCTTGTATGTGTCTCTACAGTAGCCTTGCATAAACTGCTGCCCTCTAACCTTGTAGGAATGGTGGCACATACTGGGGCTTATAGTCCTAAAACAGTTAGACTGAGCTCTTGGACCACAATAAAATTGAAAACCAAAAAACATTTTTTCCTTCAAAGGGTGCACAATTTCACAGATTGTGTGCAATTTTATAAAGCTATAATATAACATGAGAATAACATATTTGAAGCATTTTTTCTGGTTTATGATATTTAAAGTATCTCTGTGTGTGTTTTTAAAAAAGATAACCATTTTTAGTAAAAAAAAGGTGTTTGAACAAAAATAATTTTGTGGATGTTTAAAAGGCTTACCAAATTTTTGTTGGATAAATTCATATTATAATAACTTTGTGTTACAAAAATTATGTATTTTAACTATATATCATAATCCAATAGTGAAAAAAATTATCTAATACTGTAGTATGATTTATCCAAGAAGAGAGATTTTCTATTCCATATCATTTCTGACTATTAATAGAAAAAATTCAATACCTGCTCTCACCCTCTTTCTTTCTGCCAGAATAGAAAGGGAAGCAGATGCCATAAATTCAACTGAGGTTCATTGACAATTCTTAATTTGGTGCTATGAGACGGAAAGGTGACTACTTCACTATCTAAGGAGGATTTCAGTATTTTTAAATTCAATTCTGAGCCAGTTACTAGCTGTACATATTGTTTTGCTCACTTAACAACTGCCTTGCTTAGCAATGGAAATTTTGGTCCCAATGGTGATCAAAATTTGAGGATTACCTGCAGTTCTGTATATAGAAATATTTTCAGTAAGTAAATTGGTAGGAGAATTCTGGAGAATTTTGCATGGCATCCAAACAGCCATTTTAATGTTTGATGTAATTTCAGGAACCATCCAGATATGTTATTCTTTTGTAATCAGTCCAAATATTATTCCCCTTAGTAGGAATAATTCAATTAGTTATAATGACTCTAATCGGCAAATGTGTGGGTGTTTCCTATTACTTTGCTCTTACAGGCTTTAGTCATATGGGACTGGAGTGATAGTCTTCACCCTTCCCTCCAACTTTAGTTATTCTGAGGAGGCATTGTTCTCCTCCTCATGAACCTTATATCATTTTTCAAAATAGAATTCTAGAATTTCAAAATACTCTAAGCTTTTCTTCGTGACATTTCTTTCTATCTTACTCGTCCAAGCTAAAAGAAATACTGCTTTGTGCATGTATCAGTTGACAATCTACTTGGCAAACAATTCTTTTATCATGGAATTCATTAAACTAGCAAAAGAAAAGAACTGAATCACTGCCATGTATTTTGCTTCTTAGTCTGAAACTACAAAGAGACCTCTTGCTTGCCATTCATAGTTTTATGATTAGAGTAGAAGTGTACAGTGATGCTTTTTCCATGCTCAAGAGAGTAACAAGTGGTGTCACCCTTGTATATGCTTAATCAAACTGTCTGCTCATTGGAAACTGAGCGGATTAACTCTGCAAGTTAATTTGGCTTCTGTATAAGAAGGAATGGCTTTGTGATTATTGTTTTAGCGCTCTTCCTCTAGAGCTGCTGGGCAAGAGATGTGCCCTGTTGGTAGTAACTTCTGCCTAGCCCTGTTCTGGGATTCTTATTGACTTGCGGGTTCATTCTCCCTCTTCTTCTTCATCAAATGTAACTCGGTTCCTCCCATAATCATAAGTTTATTTGTCAAGCATATATAAGATAACAGGTAAAAGTATAAACATAATTTGAATACATGAAAAGTGTAAGTAAAAAGGAACATTAGGACAGGGACGGTAGGCACGCTGGTGCACTTATGCACGCCTCTTGCAGACCTCTTAGGAATGGTGCGAGGTCAACAGTAGACAGTTTAAGGTTAAAGTTTTGGGGGTTTGGGGAAGAAACCACAGAGTCAGGTAGTGCATTCCAGGCATTGACCACTCTGTTACTGAAGTCATATTTTCTGCAATTGAGTTTGGAACGGTTTGTTTGTTTGTTTGTTTGTTTGTTTATTTAAACTTATATGCCGCCCTATCTCCGAAAGGATTCAGGGCGGCTCACAACAATAAAAATAGCAACAAAATAGCAATAAAAAGCAACATCAATGTTAAAAATGCCCAATAAGATTATAAAAAGACCCTTAAAATCCCTTTTAAAAGTCCTTCAGTCCAAACAAACCAGGCGAAATAACCATGTTTTAAGGTCACGGTGGAAAGAGTGAAGGTTAGGGGCCACCCGGAGCTCCAGGGGGAACTGATTCCACAGGGTGGGTGTGCCCACAGAGAAGGCCCGCTCCCTAGGGGTCGCCAACTGACATTGTCTGGCCGACAGCACCCCAAGGAGCCCTCCCTGTGAGAACGCTGTCGCTAACCACAGATGGTCCGCCAAATACCCCGGGCCTAAGCCATGTAGGGCTTTATAGGCAATTACCAGCACCTTGAATCTCACCTGGAGGGCAACTGGTAGCCAATGCAGGTCCCGCAGGAGAGGTGTAACATGAGAGTGTCGGGACACTCCCATTACTACCTGTGCGGCCGCATTCTGCACCAGCTGAAGCCTCCGAGTGGTCTTCAACGGCAGCCCCATGTAGAGAGCATTGCAGTAGTCAATCCGTGAGATGACGAGGGCATGGATGACTGTGCGTAGGGCATCACGGTCCAGGTAGGGGCGCAACTGGCGCACCAGATGAATCTGGGAAAATGCCCCCCTGGTCACAGTCGTAATATGATCTTCAAAATGGCTTAGGGCTGGGGTATTTACGGGACCGCCTTATGCCACCAATTGCCTCCCACCAGCCAGTTCGCTCCCACAGAGAGAGCCTCCTCAGGGTGCCATCAGCCAGACAATGCCAGCTGGCGACCCCCAGGGGGAGAGCCTTCTCTGTGGTGGCACCTACCCTCTGGAACGATCTACCCCCAGAGATACGAGTGATCCCAGACCTCCGGACTTTTTGTTGGGCCCTGAAAACACACCTTTTTCAGTTAGCCGGGCTGGCCTGATTTTATTTGGTTTTAAAATTCGACATTGATTTTAAATTGGAATATTTTAATCTATATGGGCCAAATTTTATATAATTTATTTTAAATAATTAGTTTTAACTTTTTTGTATAATTGTTTTATTATGGCTGTTCACCGCCCTGAGTCCGAAAGGAGAAGGGCGGTATAAAAGTTTAAATAAATAAATAAATAAATAAAATAAAAGTCAACTGTGAATCCAGGAGGACGCCTAAGTTGCGTGCCCTATCAACAGGGGGCAACACCTCACCCCCTATAGCCAACGATGGAATATTCCCTTGGAACCGGGATGCCGGTATCCACAGTCACTCTGTCTTGGTGGGGTTGAGCTGAAGCCTGTTCCTCCCCATCCAGAGCCGCACCGCTTCCAGGCACCGGGACATCACGTCGAGGGCATCACTGGGCTGATTCGGGGTGGATATAAAAAGTTGGATATCATTGGCATACTGATGATACCTCACCCCAAAACCACGGATGATCTCCCTCAGCGGCTTCATATAAATATTGAACAAAAGGGGAGAGAGGACCGACCCCTGAGGGACCCCACACGTAAGGGGCCTTGGGGCAGACCTCTGTCCCCCCGCCAACACCGCTTGCGAGCGCCCAGAGAGGTAGGAGGAGAACCACTGGAAAACAGTGCCTCCCACTCCCAACCCCTCAAGGCGCCGCAGCAGGATACCATGGTCGATGGTATCAAAAGCCGTCGAGAGATCTAATAGGACAAGGACAGAGGAATGTCCCCTGTCCCGAGCCCTCCAGAGATCATCCACCAGTGCGACCAATGCCGTCTCCGTGCTGTACCCGGGCCTGAAACTCGACTGGTATGGGTCCAGATATAATGTTTCATCCAGGGCCACAGGAACTGATGTGCCACCAACTCAGGTTTACCTTGGGTTTGCATCTATTATTTGCTCGTGTATTGTTGTGGTTGAAACTGAAGTAGTCATTGACAGGAAGGACATTGTGGCAGATAATTTTATGTACTATGCTTAGGTCAGACTGAAGTCGGCATAGTTCTAAATTGTCTAAGCCCAAAATTTGGAGTCTGGTGGCATAAGGTATTTTATTGCAGTTAGAGGAATGGAGGAGTCTTCTCGTAAAATATCTGGGGACTCTCTCGATCATATTTATGTCCGATATGCAGTGTGGGTTCCAGACAGATGAGCTGTATTCAAGAATTGGTCTAGCAAATGTTTTGCATGCTCTAGTTAGTAGTACAACATTACCAGAGAAGAAGCTACGCAAGATTAGGTTAACAACTCTTAATGCCTTTTTAGCAATGTTGTTACAGTGGGCTCAGGCACTTAGATCTTTAGAAATGAGTACTTTTTTCCCTCCCTTCTTTTCTCAACGTAAGGAGCTAATACACCAAAGTGAAGAGCATAGCTGGGACTGCTTCTTGTTTCTAATTGGATAGCTAAAGGAGAAGTTGGGAATCTCTGCCAAATGCCACACAGCAGCATGAAAATATGTGGATGGAAGCCATTGGCTGTGTGAAGGGTGTGTGGGAATGAAAGTGATTTTCATGTCAAGCTGATCCATGCTTTAATTAATGTGTGCTGCTGCTGCTGCTGCTGCTGAGGAAGAGAACAATGTAAGACATGGCAGGAAAATGATTCCTGCAATCATTGATTGAGAGTGGATCAGTTCCACATTGCAGTTGGCTTTCATCCAAAAGATCATATGCTTGGAATATTTTGAATTTTGGAATTCTAGTTTTAATTGTTTTTTTAAAGCTGTTTCTGCAAATGGATGAAGAACTTCAGACATGTTCAGAATGAACCTATGCTCATTTGCTCACAGTGTTTTGATGGAGAGAATGAGAAAGAGAGAGAGATTGGGTAGCTCCCTGTGAAAGCTTAGAAGAGTAAAGGGAAAATCATTGGAGAAATGAGACATGGTAGGAAGGTAGGGAGAACAGTATATATTTTCTTCTTCCCATGCAAGGTATTTCTTTAAGTATGCTTTCTTTTTAGGCATGCAAATTTAAATTAGTCCCCTGTATTAATGCCTGCTGGTACAGGCATTATATCCAAGATATAATGGATTTTTTTTTTTTGCAATAAAACATGTAAAAGGAGTGGGTGGTATGGAAAATATCCATGTTGCAGTTCTGCAAATAACAAACAAGCAGAATAGTAAACATGGAATGTCATAGACAGCTCACAGATAGACCATCTTTGCTTTCAACTAACTGCTGACAATAAATAAAGAGCACGCACAGAATGCGCACACAGAACAGAAAAAGAAAGTGGATTTGACAGTTGCCATTTGCTCTGAATATAGACGAACCTTTTCTAATGTGTTGGCATCCAGACAACATTGTTAGTTGTTGTAGCGCAACATATTTGTAGGGGAACAGTTTGAAGAAGGCTGCTTCAGGTCCCGTACATTTCCCTGAATAATTTGTTTGATCCTTATTAGAAACATAATGTTTTCCCAGGTGAACCTTTGAATCTGCTCTAGCAACATCCTTTGTGGAAACTTCTTTTAAAAGAATGTCAATCTCTGGCAATTTAAATATGAAGCTTGATTATTTAAAGCGAAGGAAGGTTCGTGGAAAACTGCTTTCTTTATTTTCTCATTTCTCTACAGTGCAATCCTTTACCTGAATGAAGACTTCCAAGGGGGAAATCTCTTCTTCACTGAGATGGATGCTGTAACCCTTACAGTGAGTCTGCCCCAAGCCTTGGATATGGGATTAGAAGAGAAGGAAGGACAGCTGGAACTGAATTCTCAGTACTTGTCCCTAACAATCTGAGCAATCAGGCAAATTTTATGTTCGAAGATAAATTAACTTCCTCCGTACTGGGCTTGAGCAATTCTCAAGTCTCCAAAACAAGAACATGTTTTCCCATCTCTAGTATAACTGACAGTCATCATATGACCTCGAGAGAATTCTATGGCAAGGAAGGGGAGAACTGTTGATTTATCATTTCCCCCTCTCTTTTTGGCAGGCTCAAGTGCGCCCTAAATGCGGGAGGCTGGTGGCCTTCAGCTCTGGTGAAGATAATCCTCATGGAGTGTGGGCTGTGACCCGTGGGAGGCGCTGCGCTATCGCCCTCTGGTATACCCTTTCTCAGGAGCATGCGGAGCAGGTAACCAAGCAAAGAAGAGGGAGAAGGGGTGGAAACGGACCCAAGTTCACAGGCAAAATAAAAAATAAGGGCTGCCAATAAGGCTACAGTGAGGAAATATAAGAATAGAATCACTGGATAAATTTCCAAGTGTCTTGATTTGAAATTACATTACTTCCCATACAAATATTGAGAATAGGTAACAGTAAGAAGACGACCATCAAATGGCAAAGTGCTTTTCTAACAGATTCCTCCATTCTTTTTCCATTTCCTATGTTCTTTCTGATTGTAGGAACGGGGTCAAGCAGAAAAACTGATGAGACGGAAAGAGGCAGAACAGGAACAGTCACATGAAGAAGACACAAAGGATAGCAGTTTTGTACCTAAAAGTGGGGATTCACCAGAGCCTCCTACTCCAAAGGGAAGAGCTAGATCCACAAGCCGAAATATTAAATTGGACTCTAAGTCTGGAGTTAAGTCCAGGTGGCTGAGAGTCAGAGATGAATTCTGATCACATTCAGTGCAACCTGGTCTTTTGCAGCTGCTCTTAAGTGACTTGTACAAGTGGGCAGCCTGAGAACTTTTGCAACTCCTGAATTAAAGAGTTGCTTCTTTAAGACACACAAAGTGTGGATCAGAGAGTGATACTCCTGGACTTCATCTACTACTTAAACCCGAATATCGTGATGTCCCAGTAAAGATGCCAAGCTTGTAAACTAATGTAACATTATGGCTAAAACGAACTGAGACACAAATTTTCTGTTCAGATCAGCCATATTCACAGAGGGCACTAGTTCCTCTCATTCAGAAGCCTTCATCTACAATACAGACACAGTTAATACAGACCTACTTAGATTGCAGGGCTCTTCTGAGGGGAACAGGGATAATATAAAATGTACTTGTATTACTTTTAAAGTGCTATATTAATTTTAAATATTTTCCTTCCAGCTTTCCTCCACTTCCATGTTTGAAGGAATCAAAATTGGGAAAATAATAATATTAATTCGTGTGAGCTTTGGGATGGGATGCTTGAAAACAGACAAGCCATACTAGACATCTGGATTACAAAAAGGGAAATGTACAGTTAAAGAACCCAGGATGATCAGAATTATTATCCAAGAAAGCACAGAAAAACAGGTGAAATGTTAAGAAACAGAATTACTATGAGTTCTTTGTTCAAGTAATGTATTCCAAAACAGATTCATACTCAGGTTCTAGATCAGGGGTCTCAAACTCAATTTTATTTTTTATTTATTTTATTTATTAAATTTATATACCGCCCTTCTCCCTGAGGGGACTCAGGGCAGTGAACAGCCATAAATAAAAAACATATATACAAAATTTAAAAGCCAAATAAAACCGAATTAAACATTGGCCCCAATATTTAAAATCCCAAATTTACAATGTTAAAACCCCAAATTAAAATATTACAATTTAAAATTTCTAAATTATTTTACAACAGAAGAGGAAAAGGGAAGAATTAGGCCAGGCCCGCCTGGTGGAACAGGAAAGTTTTTAACTCACGGCGGAAGGCACGAAGATCCGGGATCCTCCGTAACTCTGGGGGGAGCTCGTTCCAGATAGTGGGTGCCCCCACAGAGAAGGCTCTCCCCCTGAGGGCCGCCAGCCGACATTGTTTGGCCAACGGCACCCGGAGGAGCCCCTCTCTATGGGAACGTACCGGTCGGTGGGAGGTTATTGGTGGTAGTAGGCGGTCCCGTAAGTACCCGGGTCCTAAGCCATGGAGCGCTTTAAAGGTGGTAACCAACACCTTGAAGCGCACCCAGAAGACCACCAGGAGCCAGTGCAGCTCGCGCAGGAGAGGAGTAACATGGGAGCGCCACGTCGCTCCCATCACCACCTGCGCGGCCGCACTCTGCGCCAGTTGGAGCCTCCGGGTGCTCCTCAAGGGGAGCCCCATGTAGAGAGCATTACAATAGTCCAGGCGAGAGGTGACGAGGGCGTGAGTGACCGTGTGTAATGAGTCCCGATCCAGAAAGGGACGCAACTGGCGGATCAGGCGAACCTGATGAAAAATCCTCCCGGTCACGGCCGTCAAATGCTCCTCAAAAGACAGCCGTTTATTGAGGGCCGCATCAGGGTTGTGTTTGACCTCAGAGGCCAGGGTGGGTGTGGCCAGCTTGACAATACTTGTGTTGGCGTCTGTGGTGGCCCGAGCACTCTGCCAAGGAAAATGGGCTCCCGAGCTCCATTTTCAGCCGTGACGTCCTCTGCCAGTGAAAACAAAGCTCAGGGGGGCCGCCCTCCACTAGCTCCATTTTCACTGGCAGAGGGCGGCAGGAGGCCGTCGCAGCCAAAAACAGAGCCTGAGAGGGCTGCATGTGGCCCTACCGAGCTCCATTTTCACTGGCAGAGGCTCTACAGGCCGGTCCTTTGCTGTTTCTAGGGCAGCCCCGCAGGACAGATCTAAGTACCCCGCAGGTCGGATCTGGCCCCCGGGCCTTGAGTTTGACACCCCTGTTCTAGATAGTCTAATAATGTGCTTTTAAAAATCTTTTTTCTTAGAAAATAGTATTCAGCACCAGTAATATATTCTTTTTTCCCCCTGCAATTGTTTGAGTTAGTAGAAAGTAACAGAAACGCAGACTCCAGAAATTTGGATGTATTTGCATTGTTCAGTTTTTATTTTGGAAGTAGAGAGTTTTTCTTTTCAAATAATTTTTTTTAAAATCAAAAAGTAAGTAGGATGCAAGTGAAACTGAGGCGATGATACTTTATCTTTTCTAGCTATTTTTTTCTTTGCATTTTCCATTGGAACTAATTGACTTCTGTGATGAAATACATGTGACTGGCAACACAGCAGAGAGTGAGGAATTGGGAAGGTTGGCGGTGGAGGTGAGAGGAAGAAGAGAGTTAAGGATCTCACACCACTCCTGCCATTTTTCTATTATAATATTCCCTAGCCTGCCATTTCAGGTGACTGGTGAACCAGTTCTCAGATCCAGGGAACAGCTGATCTCACTAAATTTTAAAAGGAAAAGTTCGGTAGGAATAAGAGTGAGGGGAAGAAAGTGGGGAGGAAGCAAACCCACTCTTTATTTGTTAATTTATTTGCCGCCCATCTTATTGTGGGGGATTAATGACCATGGAATTGAAACTCTGAACAACGATACCTGTAAAGTAGGGACATCAGTGTACTGATCAGCAAAACTGCTTTAGAAAAAAGAGCTTGCTTGTTTCAGATGCTACTGTAAAGAAGACAGTGGCATGACTGGAAGATCCTGCTGCTTTAAGCAGTTTAAAGAGCAAATGGCAAAATTAATATTATAAGTAATAATAATCAAATATAAAATTAATTAAAATGTAGTATAAAACATCTACTCAATATAGAGCAATGAATAGTTCTGTCATTTATATTGATCTGAAGTGGATTGACATTTTTTCCTTGCTATAATGTATGTTTTTTGAAACAGCACAAAAGCATTTAAAAATTGCAAAAACAATATAAATGTACAGATCCTTTGCACACTATTTTTACACTGAAAAACTATTATAGGTAGTCTTTCAGTTATGACCATAATAGAGTCTGCCCATTACAGTTGTTAAGTCATGATGGTCATAAATCAAGTCACCCACATCGCCAACCCAATTTTGTGACCTCTTATGCAGTGGTTGTTAAGTGAATCAATAGTTCGTTACAGACTGGTTTTGCTAAAAACCAGAAGTAAATGCCAATTTTCAGCAAAACCATCACAAAACAAGGTCAGGTGACTGCAGGATGCTACAAACAGCTATTAATATGGGCCTGTTGCCCAGCATCTGAAATGTGGGAATCTCGAATATTGGTTGTAAGTACTCCCCAGGGATGTCCATTGTAATTTTGAACAGTTGCTAAGCAATTGATTTAAGTGAAGGACTACCTGTATTGGTCTCTGACAGTAGAGATAATGGCTATGTTTCTGTAATGTGCTTAGTTACTGAACTGACCTGTTTTTCTAAGTTCAGAAAATATATTGAACACATAACATACAAAGGAATTTTCCCCATTATTTAGTTGAAGTTATCTCCACTCATGCTTGAATGGCAGGAAAACTGGACTATACTGGATTGGTTATCCCTGTAGCCTATCTTGCTTCTATTGCTTCTGTTCCAGATGTTGCCATCCCTCTGACTTAAACACACCCAAGCCTCAAAGATTTAATCCAGTTTCAAAGCTATCCTTGGAATGTGTCAAAATAAGGTGGAAAATACTGTGTCAAATCCAGAAGAGGTAAAGATGACTTTAGACTCACTCAAAGGGTTGGGACAAGAAGAAGGCAACATCAAAGGTATACATTAGAAAAAAGATGTTGCCAGGGCATGTTAGTGCCATTTTTAGATACAAATTTCGTATGACCCTAAGTCATACGAAAACCCTGCAAGGGTAAACAATCAGGCTCCAAGGTAGGAATACAGATGCCAGGTTGGTGAATAAACTGGTGGACACCATAGAGGCTTATGCAGGAGTCCCTGGTGTGTGAGGAAATTTCATTGCAACAGGCAACATTAACACAAACAAATGAAAAGAGCATTTTTACTTAAAAGAATTTAGGCTCCTGCTGTGGCAATCAAATCCTTATTTTCCTCTGTATGGCAAGTTTTCATACAGTACATAACAATGTCCTGCATTGAATGTATAATAACAGATAAAATAAAATGCTTTTCTAGAATAATCCCCCAGCAGCACTAGGGATGGGGAGATTAGACTGAATATGAGCTGCAGATGTAGTTGTTCAAATTATTTCTCAAATAAATGACTGGTAATGTAGTCGACCTTACACATTATTATTGCTAATGAAATTTGCATTTTTTACTGACAATTTCCTTCCCAAATGAACTCACGGAATTACACACATTACAGCTTCATATATCGCAACTCAATCTCCTTTATGCATATGATATTTTTGTGCCTGGGTGAAGCCAGCAAATCCAAACTGATGAACAACAGAATACTGTAAAAAAAGGGGGGGGTGAGACACATGCATTGCTGTTGTATTAAAAAAAAAATCAAAAGCCTGAAGAAGGATAAACCAACAAATAACCTTTCCCTTCCCTGTAAAATTAGTACAAACTGAGTGAGAATAGAAAGAGAGTTGCAGATAATCACGTTTGCTTTTTAGTAAAACAAACAAACAAAAACTCCTGCCAGGAATTATTCAGGCTTTCATAGTCTGTACCTATATTGGATCAGCCACTTAAACAGAAGGAAAGACAAGAACTTCTGGATTGATTCCAGGGTGGGATAAACAGAATCTACTGTTCCCGCGGGCGGGGCCAGGATTAGCATCTAATGATGGGATTATATTGTAACCCAATAGAAGCCAAGAGGGACAGAGGAAACTCTTATCAAAGATAGCATTTGACCCAGTCCTTGGAAGACTTAGATCTAGGTGAAGGGAAGGTGATTCCAGTTACTTCACAAAAGACTTTCCATTCTTAAGAAAATATGCTAGTTTGAAAATATGCGTCTTCTTATCTACCCTGAAAAATTAGTAACAGAGATTGGGCAGGTGTGTGTGGGGAACAATGAGGAGATGATATTAATCTGAACATCCTATTTTTTAAAAAAGAAAAACAATTTTTGGAAATGTGTATGAAGCTTATATATGCCCAGTTTTGTAACTTTTTAAGTAACTTTAAAAAGCCATGCTTTATAGGAAATTAGAAGTCTGAAGGAGGATCATAATATATTCCTGGTGGTTATATATCCTTTAATTCTTAAAAGGAAATATTCTTACTTTAGTCTAAAGAAGTGCAATTCTAAATGGCATGTAAAGCTTAGGGAAACCAAGCAGATTGCTCACTTCAGATTTCCCTTTGAACACGTAAGCTGGTGGTGGAACCAAGCCAGAGAGAGCATGATAGAGTAGGGTGCATGAGAATAAGCCTGTCTTCCCATAGATGAAGGGTTTACAATTTATATTAAATTATAATCTAAAATAATTTTATATAAAACAATGTACCATATTTAATACCTGATAAATTGTCAGACATACAAAGGTATTTCAAATTTATGTTGGAAAAGTAAATATAAAGAAGGAAATTTTTGCCATCTTTGATGGACATGATAGCAATAGCATTTAGACTTATATACCACTTCACAGTGCTTTAGAGCCCTCTCTAACCAGTTTACAGAGTCAGCATATGGTCCCCAACAATCTGGCTCCTCATTTTACCAACCTCGGATGGATGGAAGGCTGAGTCAGCCTTGAGCCTGGTGAAATTTGAACTGCCAAATTGCAGTCAGCAGGCAGTCAGCAGAAGTAGCCTGCAGTACTGCATTGTAACCACTGCGCCACCTAAAGAAATACTGAGATAGCATTCATATTTTAATGTAGAAGTTTCTTAAAGTGAATATAAAAATTAAACTTTTCTTTTAGGCTTAATGGACAAAGAACTTGGAAAAAAAAGTCTGGAACCTTGTTTTTATATATATTGAGAGTAGCAAGAATACTTTATGTACAAAAAATGGAAAGATACTTTAATTCCCATGATGGATGAATGGCTGGAAAAATTGATGGAACTAGCAGAGATAAATTAATTGCTCTTATCAAGAAAAGAATTCATCTAACCTTTTTCTGTTGAGAAACAGCTTCTGGATTTTGTGCTTGAGATGGAAAAAAAATGAAACATTGGGTTTTGCTAATTAGATAAATTTTTTGTTATAGAAATGGCTAGTGCATATTATGTAAAAGTAAAAGGTCGAGCTCTAGTGTTATTATTCTACTATGCTAAAAAGAGTTGGAAGTCAAAAGTTTCTTCTTTCTTTCTTGCACTTCTTTCTTTCCTTTTTTCCCTCCCCCATTTTTCTACTATTTTCATTTTCATTTGTATTTTATATTTTAATAAGCTTAATTAAATTAAATTTAAATTAAACATGATGGCAAAGCATGAACAGGCTCTACACATGATGAAAACGTGAGCGCTCTGATGGTGTCTTGGACTAAGGCGATTCAACCACACTATAAATGATGACATCCAATATTGACTGGGAGTCACACCAACCATAGCAAAGCCAGAGGAAGGAAGACTTAGATGGTAAGGACAGCCATGCATGTGGATCCTGATGGCCGGCGATCCCATGGCAGACCCAAGAAATGGTAGATGAATCGCATTAAGGAGTACATGAAATGTGTGGGCATCACCCCTGAAGATGCCCTGGACCGAGCCAAATGGAGATGGCTTTGCCGACAAGCAGACCCTGTCATATTGTGCTAATAACACTAGGAAGAAGAAGTTGTTCAATAAAATTATCTAAAAAGAGGGAATAAGTCTGGTTTTCCCTTCATACAATTCTGTTTGTTGCATCAGAGGAGTGCTATTATTTTTGCTGTCATCACCTAAAGTCTCTGAAAGAGGATAATTCGATAAATAAACCAGGTAAATTGACACATAAATAGAGCCTGGTCATTTGTGGCTTGAGTGACAATTCTGGATTGGTCGGTTCAGTGATCCTTTAGTTTGCTTTCTTAGCTGTCCATGATATTCTCAGGAGTCTTTTTCCAACCCCTCCCCCCTCCATGTTCAAAACCATCAATACTCTTCCTATCTTGTCTCTTCAAAGCCCAACTTTCACTTCCATAAAGTATCACAGGGAATACTGTGGCTTACACAATTTTGATCTTTGTAGATATACACATATCATGGCATTTGAATATCTTTTCCAAGTGCTTCATGACTGGTCTACCAAGTGCTAGACAGCAACATATTTCTTGAGTGGGAATGTTAAACAGATGCTTTTAATGTAAGAGGCTTTAGCTCTTTTCCCAAGGTGGACTTATTGTGAATGTATGACTTTTCTTACATACAGTTGCTGCTGGGAGTGATAGCACTGATGATATTACCTAATTTGGGTAATGAAACAGAAGCTCAGAGAACACCAAGCCCCCCCCCCCCCATGTTGAGAGTGAGTCAAGAAGAAGATTCATTTCAGTCTGAGTTTTCTAAAGGACTTGATATTGCTGAAATGAAAGTGATGAGATTCTGGAATACTTGAAATGAGCTCTATAAATCCTTGATGTTATTGTGATCCTGTCTTGGGAGAAGGACAGAGAAGGAAAGACAACAAAATGAGATTTCCATTCCCTTTGCAGTATTATCTACTGTAATTCTCCCCACCCACTCCTGTCCTTTCAGGGCCACTTATAGAACCAGATGTGTATACTCTTTCTAACAGGAAGGAAAATGGCCAGTTTCTTTGTCAGGATATAGGTACATGTGAGATAACCTGGGCTTGTAGCATTGTGGTGGCTACCTCTGGCCCAAAAGTGGCCCAGCTGATTAGATTGATGGCTTCCTGACGTCAGATGCAATCCGTTAAAAGGTATTTATCTCAGGCTTGGGCCAAAGCTGTGGGTGAGATTAAAAAAGATTGAGGCCAAGATAATCCTACAGCAGCATCCCAGAGCATACCACTGCCAAAATGCTTTTGCCAGCCCACCTTCTTCTGGTAACAGATAAAAAAAATTGTCAGAATCACTACCCAACAAAGTGAGATCCCACTTTTACCCCTACCCAGGTGCATGAGAGGAAGTCTCACAACTGCCTGCCTTTGCTTTCGCAATCCTTTTCTAAACCCGTTCAAAACCGCATATATGTTCTCCTCTCTGGATTATCTTAGCTGTATCAGTGCAATATTAATGCAACAGAAATCAATTATATCAGCCTCTCTTGTTTTCTTTTTCCTTTTAAACAAAGCACATTATCATCTATCCTCTCCCTATCCACCTGCTTTGCATTAAGTCTCAATCCGATTTACCCAACTCACTGGTGTCTGATTTAATTTGCCTGATGCTGCTCATGGAGTTGTTCCCACCCCTTGCCCTACAGCGTCCCAGCTCCCCCAGGGAGATCTATCCAGGATGAGGATGAGACACTGAGAGTGAGCGAGAGGCATCAAGTGTGTAGACTGACGGCTAGTTCAGGAACAGCTGAAGGGAACTAGCGGTGTAGCCTGGGTCTCCTGCCCAGAGAGATCTGCTTTCCCCCTCTTCCAAGAAGCCACCCCTTAGATTACGGTAAGACTGCTGTGATGCTCTCTTTTCTCTATGTTCTTGAGAATTGGTGCTGTCTTTGGCTTCTCTTTCTGACTTGGAGTGCAAATAAGGTTCCTGAGTATCTGCCTTGGAATGTGTAAAAAAAAAGGCTACTGGATATCTGCCTGAAAAGAAAGACTTAACTTGAGAAGATTAAAGATTAACTTCCATTTCATTAGAATCATGGCCTTTCTCAGGGCCACCTTCACATGTTAATTTCAAAACTATAGAGATTGTGGATGGGGAAATATGCCTTTTTAAAGGTGATGCTTCAATGTTCAACCATGAGCCTATTTCCTGAGCCATTAAGGCTGTACATTAAAGACTCTAGTAAAGTGATATTATAGATGTTTTTCTATCCATTTGTACTAGTATGCAGGAAATACACTTCCAGCATAAAGCAGAATCTCAGAGGCAGATAGATTAATGCTCTTCAGGGCAGAAATGATCACATCTCAGATATATAGGAACTTGGTTCCCATCACAAAATCTTTAGTACATGTGCCTTGAGTGTATCCATCAAATAGGAAATTATAGATGCACCTGCACAATATGTTTTTTGTTCTCATTCTTTTGGAGAGAAGGGGTTTTGAAAGAGGAGCTGCAGGACAGAAAATAGATAAGGGTAATTTTTTTCATCCTTTCTGGCAAGAGGTGATTAATCTATCCAGTTTTATAGGAAGTTACCACGGTGATCAATTACTACCTGCTCCAAAATTATATGGACTTCCAAGTCCTCTGTTAATCTTCCCTTTTTCCATGTTTTTCCTTTTCTGTTTTCAGTTGTTTAGCATGGACCTCACAAAAAAGGTCTCCCTCAAGAGAGGGGAAAATGGGCTGTTGAATGAATTAATAGTGGAGGAGTTTAGGTTATCTATTATGTATCCCCCTGATATTGCTCTTTTTTTTTTAGCCCAGAAGGCAATCATTTCAATTAGTGAGTATCCTTTGCATCTGTCCAAAAGTCCTTCTATCATACATGAGGTTAAGAATCACACACCCAAAATAATTTCTTAATGTTTCTACCCTTACTTGTCTTTATCTGTTATCAGATCCAATAAAAGCAAACGTAAAGGAGGATAATGTGATATCAACTAAATTCCCAGTTTAGGAATAAGGGAACATACGGGTAGAATAAGAAGGATCTGATCCTGTTTTTCTTACCACTCTTCAATGAAATCCTGAGGAGTATTTGTATTTAGAAAAAACGATTCAAGTCCCTTGGAAGTCCACTGATAAACCCGAAATACACTGCAGCAGCTGGTAAACGATTGCTTTTTCAGACAGAACAGGTAATAAAGACCAGTCAAGGGTCTTACTGTTTTGTTTTCGAGGTATTTCCCCTAGATAAATGGATAATTATTCTGTGGACACCTGTATTCCCATCACTGTTCAGCCAAGAAGTACTCTAAGAGAATTTCAACCAGAAATCTTTCAGCCAAACAGATGCAAGGGACTTATGTATGTTGTACCTAGCCATGTAGAGGAAAGATTCAATGCTTTCAATTCTTTTGATTAAAGAGAGAGGCATATGAAACCCTGAAATATTTCCCTGACTAAAGTCCAACTATTATATGTTGTCCAATCTAATAGCCCAAAAAGTTCAGGCAACTTTGTTGCTCTGGAAGAAAACATCCATCCCAAACGATCTAAGCCTATTAATGTTTTAATGTGATGAGTAAGCTTTGACTTACTTAAAATTACCATTCAAATTTAAGCAACAAAAAGGGGATGTATTAGAAGCTGCTATAATAAAGTAAATTTAGAAAGTGTCGTTATAAAACTGTTTCCAGGTATTGCAGATTGCGTTAGTATTTTGTTTTATTCTCCCTCCCTTTCTCTTTTCAAGTTTTGCCTCTTTGAATGAGAATTATGTGATACACACCATAAAGCTTTAGCTGTTTTAGTCCCAACATAGGCATTATAATACTGTTCTGTTCAGATTTTATCAAATGTGGATATCCACTAAACTTGGATAAGTTTAAGGCATTGTATTTTACCGTTATTATAAATGGTCCTAGGCATCAGTCTATTACAGATTACTATTACTATTACAGATACTTGACCAGGCAGAGAATTACTGTCTCTCTGCCCTGAAACCTGCTTGATGAGCAATTTTCTTCTTGTATGTCCACCCAGCTATACTCAAAAGGCATCTCTACATTTAAAGGCCAGCATTCACTTCATGTAGCTTTGGGTTATTAAAGAGACAAAGTTGGTAGGGAAATGGAAAGTTATTCTTATCCCTCACTGTGGCTTCGTGTCCTAAGGTGGGAACAATTGGTCCTTTGGAGAGATTTAAAGGTTCTCCTGGAGACCTGAGCCTAAGCTCTTCCGTACTCTTCTGCTATATTTAGCTCTTCCTATCCTTTCTCAGAAGTGACCCTGTGTCCCAGCCTAGGATTCTCCTGACAGTTCAGCAACTCTTCCACCAGGCGAGCATAGCTCCTTCTGCAAAGGAATATTCAGGCTTAAAAACAGAAGAGGAAGGAGTAAAAGAGAGAAAGAGAATCTAAGAAACATCAAGTTAGGAAAACATAAAGCTACATTCATCTGAAAAGACGTAGCTATTGGCCAATTAAACTATTGCTCCAATACATTTTGGTTGCAAATAAGCTCTATTACTGTAGAGACCTTATTTCTGAGTAGGTTCATTTAGGATAGCAGCCTTAATATTGATTGCAATACATACCTCTCTAAAAGAAATACAACAGTAAAACAATACTGCTTAGTACCTGCATTATTATTCCAGTAGCCCTCACTAAAATTGGAAGTCTGTGGCTAGGAAAGAGCAGCATACTAAAGTTCATCTTCTTCCACGATAATGATAATATCTGCACCAAGGGCTTTCCAGTTCACAGCTTACGCAGCCAGATCTCAAGCAAGATAAGTTGGGTCATGATTCAGACCAGGTCTTAAAGCAAAGCAGAGCAGGAGCAGGAGGAAAGCAAAGCTACACTTGAAATACTGCATACAGTTCTGGTCAGCACAATTTTAAAACGATACAAAAAAATAAGTGATGGATGAAAGCTTGTTTAAAGAGAGGTCCAACCTACAAATAAGGATACATTTTCTGATAATGAGAACAATTACTCAATGGAATAGCTTGCCTCCCAGAGTTGTGGGTGCTCCATCACTGGAAGTTTTCAGAAATAGACTCAACCACCATTTGACCAGGATAGTATAAGATCTCCTGCCTTCAGCAGGAGGTTAGACTAGAAGACCTCCAAGGTCCCTACCAGCCCTATGATTCTAAGTTCTCAAAGGTGGTATAGAAAAGAGGTAAGGACAAGACAAACTTTTGCCCAGTCAAAAAAATATCCAACCATTCTGTTGCATTAGATGTACAGCAGAAGAGACATCTCTACTTTTTTACAATTTTGCTTAGGATATATTTTCAATATACACAGCCACTTTTTAAAAATTACTTCCTTTCACACTGCTTCTCCCACTATTAAAAAGTACAAGAGGCGTTTTGTGCTTCCTAATATACTTCAACCAGTTTCCAAGAACAGAACATCTTGAATTATTTCCCTCCAGAACAGTATGAGAATTCAGATGAGCCCCTATGAACAAAACCTTGCCAAATGTTGCAGATTCAGATGAAAATGGATCTCCAAGCCTTTCTACTGCAAAAGGATTAACTCTGTCAGGCAGAAGAGCTAAGGCCGAAGAAGGCAAGAAAATGGGAAATGGCAAGAAATGAAGACTTTCTATTGCTGACATTAATCTTTATGTTACTGAAGAAGGAATGTAAATGAAGTCAGTCGTAACACATACTTTCTAAAGGCAACAAAGGATATATAAAGAAATAATATAAAGAGAATTTTCATAAAACACAAAGATTAACAGAAACCAAGATCTAAAAGATTAAAAACTATCTGTAACATTAAATCTAAATCTTGGATATTTAAAATAAAACTTGGTTCTATGGATTTTTTCCAGAAGAGAATCCGCTAACTGGCTGGTGTGCCACCACTAAGAAAGGCCTTTTCGGGGCAAGATACACCCACACCCACAAATTCTGCCTCAGGTAGAGGAACCTGACAAGGAAGGCCGTCTTCTGATTTATTCATGTGATTACGCCCTCCAAATATTCTCTCAACAAATGTCAATCCCTTTTGAAACAGGGCCAGTGTATAGCACATATAATTCCTATTGTGATGGTTGAGGTATAACTCCATACCTGCACCTCCATCACATAAACATATTCATTTGTCAGTTTGTCAATTTATTGCAAGCACCCACATCTCCCAGCTGCTGACTGCTGGAAATCAGGTTCTGTTTTTCTGCAGTAGGAGGAGGGAAGTTCTTTCTGCTGTGTTGCTCTATCCATTGTGTCTCCATTTGAGAAGTTGACTGCATTCCTTAATTTCCAGCTCAAAACTGGAAACTTTAGCTAGAAAACTTTAGCTAGAAAATAGCTAACAAACCACTTTGAGAGAGATTGATGAGCATCATGTTAACCTTCCATTGGCAATGATCCACCAAAGGATCTTGCTGCAGGACTCATTCTCACTGGGCTGATTGATTTTGCTAATGAGCTGCTCATTGCAGAAATCAAAGAGAAGGTGACATAATTGAGAGGTAGTGTGGCTTTTGCAAAACTTTGGTGACTGTATGAAATTCTGGGGTGAGTTTTGGATGACCGTGTAAGATTCCACAGCCATAATCATATCTAGAAAATCCAGTATGTCCATGGCATCTATGGGTTAAAAAAGTGTTTTAGTTCATTATGGGGTAAAGTATCTGTAACCTTTTGCCCATCTTTTCTTCCATTAGTTGTTTTACTATCCTATCCTATCCTATCCTAGTCTAGCCTAGCCTATTCATTGTATTATATTATAAGTAGAGAGCCTGCATTTTGATGTAGTGGAAAGAGAATTTGGCAGTGATATTTCCAAGTATGCCTAACTCATCCTGAAGAACACAGGACAGAAGGCATCTGAAATATTGAGATGGAGAGTTCAAAGGGCAAACAATTAAGGGAGCTGGAAAGATGGTCCATCTGGAGGGAAGTAAGAATTGGCTTCTTCTCACAATACAGTTATTTCTCTGATGCATATTTTCACCTGCTAGGATTTTTCTGTCTCCACTTCTGCAATTTATCTTTATGTACAGTAGATTAGTAGATTGCGCACAAAATCCATTTAGATTTGTACTAAAATATAAGGTGCCAAAAGGGTGAGTGTCTTCACCTTTTTCAAAGCATAGACTATTTCTAATTCATTTCTAATTCTAATTCATGTTTTCCAGGGCACGATGTAAGTCATTTACTCGGGTCCTTCCTTATGGTATTTTATTGACAATGATTTCCAGGAAAAACAACATGAAGAAAAGAGAGCTTAAGATAGGGAATACAACTGACTAGTTTCCTAGGAAAATATTAATCAGCCTTGAGAGTTGAAGTGGGCTGTGAAAAACATTGGAGAACTGGTGAAGCTAGCCGAACACACGAGACAGAAGTGTTAGCGAGGTGATCGTTTACATCTCCCAGTGCCCTGAAAACAAATGAAAATCAAGCACTAGATGATCGGTTTGTTTAGGAAAACAATAGCTGAAATAAAACAAGCTCTTTTTAAAAAGTTCCTGACAGACAGTTCAGAATAAACCTGAAATACACTATGAATTATTGTCTCTCTCACAGAAGAGAATCTGATATTTATATGCAGATCCAATATTTATGAATACCATCTTCCATCAAGGATTGTAAGGTTTTCTTTGATCTTCACTGGCTTGGTGATTCAGGAATGAAGTATACACGTCAGGATATCAGGATATTATGGCAGCTGAACTAAAATTCTCATTATTGTCTTCTATCATCCCATGCTGACTTATAATTATGGGACCTGTAGTCAACACATATGAGGGCATCAGCTTGCAAAAAGCTATCTATGGGTTTTGTTTTTTTTTAAATATAAAGTTCTCTATAGCAGGGGTCCTCAACACCCATTCCGTGGACCAGCACCGGCCCGTGGCATGACAGTAACTGGGCTGCGCAAACAAGCAAAGCCCCATCCGCAGGATGCAGGCAGTATGAGAAACCACGCCCCCTCTGGTCCATGGAAAAACCTCTCTCCATGGAACTGGTCCCTGGTGCCTGAAAGGTAGGCCACTCCTCTACAGGCATCTAGTCAGGTTGGAGGATCTGAACAAAAACAGGAATATTTTTTTTTATTGAAAAGTTTTACACAAAAGAGATTTCCCCACCCAGTATTCCCCCCACCCTTTTCCCGTCCCCCCAACCCCCAACCCCTCAAACCCCCTTTCCCACCCTCCCACCCCTCCAACTTCCCAGAACAAAATACAGGGTGTTTCAATTACCAGTCATAACCTAAATTAACCTAACTAACCTTAAACTATCAAATCCTCCCCCAGAACCTTAACTCCACTATTAATATCACAATAAATCTAAAGTTTAACATTCATTCGTAAGCTATTTGATATTTTCTTGTCTGGTACTTGTTTTGAATGTAGTCAATCCATCTTCTCTATTCTAGTATATATCTTTTTTATACTGTAGATTTTTTGTATCTATAACAGTGCATTCAGATACAATCTCCTCCACAGAAAAATGGACCACTCTGATTCTGTAACTGCTTGCACTCAGGGAAAAGTTCAGCGCCAAGAAGAAATACGGTCTTCCAATGCAAGGTTGGGGTTCTCCAAATGATCAGATGTCTTTGTCCATGTCTTGTCTTCTCTAACTTACCTCCTTGCTGAAACATTTAGATAGCACGAGTCCAACCATCTTCCCTGTAATCATCAGGTTAGATGCAAATCACTCAGAGACCACCTTGAAATGAAATGAAATGAGACCCAGAGAGAAAATTCCAAGGAACCTGAAATTAAAAAGAATGGAAGACTGGAGAAAACAATGAATGATGACTTTCCGTCCACGATGTGATGCATTCAGATAATTTCCATACTGCATCCAGGCTTCTGAAATATAATCAAATTCTCTTGATCTACCTAAAAGTAAATCTCAGCCAGACTTTCCCCCTCTAACCATGTATTGGACAGAATTATAGCCTTAATCATTCTGTTTTTGCTATTTAGTAAGCTTCAACCTTGATCAATTATTAAAATGTTTTAAATATTTTAAAAAATGATTTAAACAGCATTTAAACAGCAGATTATTTTCACATTGAAAGTAACAAGGTACCTAAGATTACATATGTTGTCTCATTATATATGTGTGTATGTATAATATATATAAAATTTATTTTAAACTTTCATATGGCACTGTTTGGCTTAATGAAGTTTTGGATGCTTCTAACAACTCTAATTTCATAGCATAGCTGAAATTAGACAACTTGGTCTTCTTTGGTCAACCCGTGGGCAAAATAGTGGATGAGGACAAAAGTAAACTGAAATCTTCAAATTCAATTTGTATATAAATGAGGTAGCTGATTGGCATTTGAAAATGATTTAATTGGGTGAGATAGAAGCTTGACTGAAAGGATTTAATAATTACCGGTATATTTATACTGAGGAGAGTCAGTAATTAGAAATAATCCTCATCAAAATAGAGGAGCCAATATTATTTCAGAAAATGGTCTTACCAGTTTAGAATTATAGTATTAATTAATCTCTGAGAAAATGGCTGTTCCTTCTTTTACCAGCAAGAAAACCAAACAACTATTGTCTTCCAATGAATTTAACGAACCAATTATCAATTATCAATTACTACCAATACTGAACGTAAGGCTGAAATGTTGGGTACTTGAAATGGGGTAGCATTTCATGCTGCGAATGGAGGTTTCGGCAGATTGGCCTTCTTTGTTGGGGGTGGATGGGGCTTTAGGGGCACTTCCCACCCAGTTTGTGAAATTGAGTCATAAGGATCAATTAGTTTGCTGCTCAATTACTTTCCTTCCCGTGATGTAGAAGCCCTGCCTGAACTCCTGGACACTGTTTAGCTGAATTGGTAGTGGAATTTCTCTGGTTGATGGTCTTGGGAGACTTCCATCTGCCTTCTTTGTAGCCAGAGTGAGAGCTAGGAGTTCATGAGCACCATAGCAACCATAGACTTATAAAGCTGGATAAAGAGAACAATAAAAGAACAGGGGGTCACACATTAGATCTGGCTTTAGTTTTGAGGCAGTGGCATTGTGATCTAGAGTTGGAGCATGTTAATATCCCTCTTGGCACAAATTCACTGAAATGACCTCCCACTGGAGGGAGGGGCCTCTGTTCAGTCAGCCTATCCAAGCAACTAATAAAATCAATAGGGTTTGGGGTTATTCCCAAGATTCTGGTGCGTGGTTTGTCCCTAGTACTTGGAATTTGACAACTGGACAATCTAAATGGTCCTTACTATGTAGAAGACTGATATTGCAGCATTGGAAAGCATTGGAAAAATAAATGTATGGTTCCATTTATTCAGTGGATTGAAAAAAACCTGATTGCATTTGCCATCTATGAGTGAACCGCCTGTACACATAGACTTTGTACGGACCAATATAATGAAATACTCGACACAATTAATCAAAATACAGTAGATCAAAAACATGAAAGTTATATTTTTCCATTAAAAAACACTTTCTATGTATTTTTTTCTTTTCTTTGACAATGTATGTATTTTTATGACAATTATCTTGATATTTTATGTTTCTTTCAGGGGTGGGTTCTACTTACCTTTACTACCGGTTTGCAATGGGGGCTACACGCTCACTTCGCTCATGCGCACGCTCTTCTGCGCATGCGCAGAAGCATTTTGATGACGTCGGGGTTGGTGGGTGGAGCCTCCTGCCGGTTTTACTACCAGTTCTATAGAACCGGTGCGAACTGAGGGCAACCCACCACTGATTTATTTCCTTTTTGTCATTATTTTAAAAGCAATAAAAATAAATATTTTTTTTTAAAAAGGCTATGGTGCACGGTCTGGCTGAGATCTTGGTTGCCGCTGGGGATAAGCATGTGATAAGGGCCTTGGACCAGATTGTGCCTATATGGACTCTGTGACTGAAGATCCTGTAGAGCTCCCTGATTTATAGAGGAGCTCTGGGAAATGAAATAATGCAAGAGATGCCTGGGCTCAAGAGTGTAGCTGGAGGAAGGCCAGCAGCGAAGCTAATCAAACACAGGTTAGAGCCTTAGTTAGGACTTACCTTGGGGTGATATATTCATCCTAGCCCTTACTTGGATGTCTCAGCAGCTTTTGAAAACATTAACAGTAACAGAGATGGAAGGGAACTTGGAGGTCATCTAGTCCAACCCGCTGCTCATGCAGGAGACCTGTACTAGGGATTCAAACCGCCGAACTGCCAACCTTTCTGATCGACAAGCTCAGTGTCTTAGCCACTGAGCCACCTAGTCAGGCTTAGTAGCCATTGCCAAAAAAGGTCTGGATGTATAGAGGAGGACAAGACCAATTTGGCAGAAATAGAAGATCACGCAGCTCTTTATTTTATCGAACTGGGAAGGACATCCTGCTGAGCCATTATAAGTGGGAATTTCTTTTGGCTACCAGCCCATGGGGGCTGAGTTAGCTATGGTATCCTTCTGTACCTGTAAAAGATGTTGAGAGTGAAGATACTTCTATTTTCTCTTTGTTGTTTCCACTATGGCTTCTTGTTATGGTTTCTTAAGGTCACTGTCCTTAAGCTGCCAAGTCAGGGATTGGCCATTTTCCCTGTTGTAGAAACTCTGGTTTCTCCCAGCCTCCTGCTGTTGAAATCCCTCCAGTAGATTTCATAGGCAAGCCTGATCTTAATCCCACTAGCCAGGCCCACTCCACATGGGGCATCTGGGCCAGTTTGAGATCAAAGCTGTTGCCCTCTGTCACCACCTGCCTCTGGGGCTGAAAAGTTTTGTAGTGTCTCCTTTGGAACTGCATTTTAGGAAGTTTCCTATTGGTGGAAACAGCTGTCTCATCCTACTTCCCAGCCTCTGTACTCAAGCAGCTTCCCTTCCCACCACCCAACATACTTACACGAACAGACTCTGTACTGCAACCTGCAATCACGGTTCCTGCTGCAAAAGTTGCCTGGCTACAAAACTATTAGGCCATATCATCATCACAGCTTTCAGTGGAAATGTACAAGCAGGATATATTTATATTTTGACAGCTTGGTAGGGTTTCCGTCATACTAATAGTTCAGATGTTTTGCAAAATGGTGTGCGCAATAGGAGGAAAACAGGGTTGGGGTAAGGATTTGAGCAAACAATTTATTCATTTTCACTTTCTGTAAGGAACAGAAGCAAGGAGACTTTTTTCATGACTATATTTGCATTGTTCTTCTGTCTCTTTTGAAGAGTATGATTTTAACTTGGCCGATTTCTCAGTCAGCTGAATTTTTCAATGTTAGCAAGAATCCAAAAACATTTTGTGGTGAATGCCATTCTTCTTGAGCTATATATTTTCTATAAATTATAAATCCTCTTCAATTAAAACATGATTAAAATACTGTCCTTATGTGTTGTAGAGAAGTCATTTATTTCTTTTTTTTTCTTGCTTTCCTTTCCTTTCCTTTAGATTTATCTTTTAAGTCCTGTAAAATTCTTAACAAATATCCATATATTTATTGGGATAGTGTTATCTATGTCCTAAATTAATTTTACAATGTAAAACTTATTGTATGTTCATATTTTTATATTAAATCAACTAGAACTCGTCATTTTCCAAACCAAATGATAAATACCATTTGTCAATTGCCACCTACTGGCATAATTTACAAGTAAATTTTATTGAAATTTGAAATTGAACCAGCTGAATTTTAAACCTTAGAGCATCTAGGGGTTATCATTAAATCTTACAAGGCTCCAAATTTTAACATATTTTTCCTGTTATCAATAAATCAATTTTGTATGCTGATTTTATACAAAAATTATTTTGGACTGCAGCATCTGTGGGTTTCGTATAGAAAAAGAATTTAAATCATTATATTGGGGAATAAGCAACACAAATTAATGTTTCCTTAAAAAACAGCCTTTTTGTACTACACTTAACCTGAAAAGAAATAATTCAATATAATAATTTGACTTGGAAATGAAATTTAATATTTTACTAAATGGAAATTGGTTGAACAATGAAATTGGATTGACACAGAGAATTGCCAAGACATGAAGTCTTTATCATTAGAAAGATAAACCTATTGCCTCAATGGATTGAAGACCTGATCTGACCTGCAATTTATAAAGTTACCTATAGATGTTGATTATGTAGAGACGATTGCAATGAGATATGATAATGTTTCATTGAAAATGTTATGTAGAATATATACATATATATACATATGTTTCTCTTTAACCAGGTTCTACCTACATAAGCCAAGATTTTATGCAGCCCTGGTTCAGTGAAATCTCATTCACTAGTTTCTGGGCTTTTTTTCTTCTAACAGCCAGCAATGGGCAAGAAAGAGTCTGCTGGCTGCTAGAAGAAAAAAAGCCCAGAAACTAGTGAATGAGATTTCACTGAACCAGGGCTGCATAAAATCTTGGCTTACGTAGGTAGAACCTGGTTAAAGAGAAGCACACATAAAACCTATGAAAAAGAAAGAAAAACATACATATACATACCCATACACACACATATGCATGAGAAACTCATACATGCATTCACACATAAACAATTTGTTATTACATATATGTATAAGCACCATGTACGCACCATGAAACTGATGGTGCATCTATAGCATAAAGCTTCAGGTTGCATAAATCCCCAAGCTTTATACCGTAGATGCACCTTAAATCTGGCTAAGCATAATATAAAAAAAAATAAAGAAAGAAAAGTTAATAGAACTTAATAAAAATACAGGACAAGAAGACAAATAAGAAATTTATTCCAAAAAGTTTATAGGGAATTAAGAGACCAGAATTTGGAATATTGAAACTTTTGCTAAGATTTTTGAAATGACTTTTGCTAAGTTTTTCAAAATAATAAGATATTTGTGGAAACTCAAATTGTTTAGTCTATCAGGAAAGAAAAGATTGGTTGAAATTTGAATATTTAAAAAAATCTGAAACTTTATAGAAATTAGACACTGGGAAGACTAAAGTGCCAAGGAAAAAAGCAAAAAAAAAGAGATCTATTTTTTATTTTGAATTCAAAAGAAAAACATGAAAAAAAACTGTTAAAAAGTAACAGATGAAGATCTGACACTTGAGACATTGCAAAGGATCTTTGAAGAACTGTGAAATAAATGTATAGCTAAACAGCAGTAATTACTGTACCTGCTAGAGTGCAGTATTAGCATTTGTTTACTGATCCTAAAAAGCAAACAAAAGATTTAAAAAATGTGGAAGAATTTGCAGACTGATAGAGTGAAAAGATGAAAGAAATTCCAGCGGATAAACATTGGGAAATAAAGAAATTGTGGATTATATATCAGAGAGGACAGTTATGGTGGAAATACAAATAATAAGCCAAGAGATTAAAAATGACCTGGACAAAGACTTATGAATGCATTTATAAAACAGTGTTTTTAAACTTTTGGGGGGAAATTAAGACAGGAGAAATAAATTTTGAACAGAAATTCAATCCTATGACAGCAACTTGATGAATTAAAGATCAAGACTGATATAATAAAAAAGAATGATGAACATATCTTTTCTTTTATGTACACTGAGAGCGTATGCACCAAGACAAATTCCTTGTGTGTCCAATCACATCTGGCCAATAAAGAATTCTATTCTAAAAAAATTCTATTCTATTCTAATTTATTTGATCTAAGTAGAATAAAAATACTCTTATGAAATGCTGGTAAATCTTCATGGACTTTTTGCCATGGGCAGAAATGACAATGTTTGTTGGATTTATGAATGTAAAGGTAAGATTATGGGAAGAAATGGATTATGTAATTTTATAGGAGGTGGAGGATATATTAAATTTGCCTGTACTTGTTGCAAAGGAGATAGGGAGTCACTTCTTTAACTATTCCATTTTCAATTCCTTTTCTTCTTTCTTGCTTTTTAAAGTTTCATTTTCTTTTTGCAATTTGCATTTTTCTTTCTACTTTTTTCTTTTTGATAGTTTGTATTTTAGTATTTTTAAAATCCTTAATAAAAGTGTTTTTTTAAAAAGCAAGCTGTTTTATGGCAGTAGCCATAAAGTTTTTTTCCTAAAAAAAACAGTTATTTAAACTTTTAGCATTCTGTATTTTAGCATTCTATAATTTAGCATTTAATTATAATCCTATTTTCTTAATTATTAACCAGAAGCATCCTGATTGTTATTAAGCAATTTCCCTAAATGGAAGATTAAACATTTTTCAAAATATAGTGGTAATTGCATAATTAACAGTGGTTATGATTATTATAGCACTTTGATTCACTAGACTATAATGATTTCTAATACAGCCAGATAATTGTTATATTTAAATGCTTAATTTAAAAAAAAACTTGCTGCAAAGGTAATCTTCAATGTACACTAAAATGATATTGATGCATCTGGATTAATACTGCTTGTTGAAACGACATGACTCTTCCCACCAGTTTTTAAAAATCAGATTTTATCTGGTAGCATAAATAAAAGGATTTGATGGCCTGGTCCTGCTAAACTCTTATAACTATAATGTTGTGAATGAACAATAACTCCAGAGTTAATCCTTGCCTGAAAGCAGTCTGATTGATTTGGTGCAATTGGTTGCCAAAAGTTAGTTAATTTCTAGAGCAGTGTTTCTTGAGTTTGGCAGCTTGAAGATGTGTGGACTTCAACTCCCAGAATTCTCCAGCCAATTAATTGGGGAACTCTGAGACTTGGTCCACACATTTTCAAGCTGCCGAAGTTTTTTTTAAAAAACACTGCTCTTATACCCATTCACAGGAATGAGTAAAACTGAAAAATGAAGGTGTGGTTTTTGAACCAAAGATGGCATTAGAAGAAGATAAAAAGTATAGACAATGAGTTAGTTATTCAAGTAAAAGTAGGGTTGCCAACTACTCAGAAGCTCAGTCTGCAAAAACTGGCAGTTGGACTTCTTTCCCAGCATGGAGATCTGCTCCCCAGATGACATTCCCATTGATGTCACAGCAGCAGGAATCAATTACAAAATACTAGCACATCAACAGCAGGTTGTAGCTGGAAGCAGCAGGATAGACAATTGAGGGAAAACTTAAGGAATGATGTGGCTGAAGGCTAACATGCAAACATGAAGAAATATTCACTGGACTGACTAAAATATTGCAGATCTTTTTTTTTTTACTTTGCAATTATAAATATCAGTTTGTTGAGTTGGTTTCATGTTTAAATGAAAAAAACACACTCCAGAGCAGATACATAGAATATTTTATGGCTTTCCATATGAAGTCCCCTTTTTGTTCCTAGAAATACATGACTCACTTACAATCTTATTATGTGTGCAAGGACCCATCCTCCTTTCTTACGTACCCAGGTATGCATAATAAGAAGTGGTGGCAAAATTTATCCAGGTCAAATTTGACTAAGTGAACTACTTCCACTGATTTGCTGACTTGCTTTGACCCAGAACTATAGGAAGGCTTGGTGTGATCTTCTATTTTTTTATGCCTTCTATTATATCAGGGAGCTCTGTTGATTCACAAGACCTAAATTTTTGGAGATCTTGTAAACATAAAAAAAAAAAGCCCTGGTGGTGCAGTGGTTAAAATGAGTATTGCAGGCTAATTCACTGCTCACATCCTGGAGTTTGATCCTGACAGGCTCAAGGTTGACTCAGCCTTCCATCCTTCTAAAGTCAGTAAAATGAGAACCCAGATTGTTGGAGGCAATATGCTGACTCTGTAAATTACTTAGAGTGTGCTGTAAAGCACTATGGAGCAGTATATAAGTCTAATTGTGATTGCTATTGCTATTTTTAAAAAACCTCAAGATTTCAGTCTTAGGGTTTTTCCTCTTTCTCCTTTGATCTCCACAGGACCCAGGGGACTCCAAGTGAACGCTGAAAATTAGTCTGTCACGATGGGTGAAATAGAGCAGATGAAGCAGGAAGCTGAGCAGCTGAAGAAGCAGATTGAGGTACTGCTGAGAACAAGAGGGAAATGGCTGAGATGGGGCCGTTTTCCTCCACTTTAAGTGAGGATAAAGGCTGAACTATGAAAACCCCATTCATATTTCATCTATAAAATCATGAGCAACCTCCTCAGCCTCAGCTCCCTATCTGCAACACTGAGGATGGTATCTCACACAATTATTTTAAAGATTATAACTCAGATAATGCACATTTGTCACTGGTGCATGAGATTAAACCTGTAAACACCATATTCCTGAAGATACCCTTGGGGCCTCCCAGCCTCCCTGCTGTGGCTCATCAGGTTGCTCTTATTTTTATTTATTTTTAGCCAGTTTGCTCTAGAGGTGAAGGTGCTGACCTAGAAAACAGGAGACTGAATTCTAGCCCCACTTTAGACATGAAAGCCTGCTGCATGACTCTCTCTCAGCCCAATCCACCTCACAGGATTATTGTGGGGGAAACAGAAAAAGGAATGAGTATTAGGTATGTTCACTGCCTTGGGTTATTTATAAAGTACTAAAAGCAGGATAAAAATCTAATAACTAAATAAATAGAATATAAAACTTTCACATTACAAAACAAAATGCTATTGTGTTTCCACTTTATCGTAGACTATCTCTGGGCCCAAATGGGCTCCTTAGAAAACAAAAGTGGGACTTGTTGCAAACTAGTGATTTATTGTGCCAGTATACCCTTCCACCCAGGCACACACAAACACACACACACACACACACACAAATGAAACTAGAAAAAGAAAGACTGGGTGATCTGAGAAAATAAAGAGCATACACACTGCCCCATTTTACGATCTTTCTTGCCACAGTTGTGAATCACTGAAGTTATTAAGTTAGTAACACAGTTGTTAACCTGGCTCCCCCATTGACTTTGCTTGTCAGAAGGTCACAGAAGACGATCACACGATGCAGAGACACTGCCATAGCTGTCATAAATATGAGTCAGTTGCCAAGCATCTGAATTTTGATCACATGAATATGGGGAGGCTGCAACAGTTGTGTAAAAAATCCAGAAGTTAATTCAAGACTTTGATCCAATTACATTTTCTTTGCCAAATCTTCGTCACAGGGCTGTTGTGAAAATAACTCATTTTATCTACTTAGGAAGAAAAGTGGTAAATAAATACCGGTGCACTGTTTGGCAACAAGTGGATTGTTATCTATTGTTTTTCAAAGAAAATTGAAATGTTGGTTATTGAAGGGCAATTTCATGATACAGGGGCCACAATTTGGGAAGTGTTCTTTGCTATACTTTTCATTCCAAAAATCCAGTCAATGCTACCCCCCCTCCCCCCCACTATTTGGGTTTGATTGTGATCTTTGATCTTAGGATGTTATTTCTTTTTTGGGAGCAGACTTGATATTTTTGACTTAGTTGCAGATATTCGAAATCACAATAAAATGATACTTTTTTACAAATTACTACAGACAGGTCATGTTCTCACTCTCAGGAATATTGTTTCATCCCACTCTTTAGCTCTCTGGCCCAAGTCATTATTCTCTCCTTGTACCCAGGACACCATTCTTGCTGCTGGCCTATTCCTACAATATGTAGTTTAGAACTTATCCTCTTCCAGCCAAGGCAGCCATATGCAACTATTGTCATGATTACTGGGACATGTGCACAGCAATACAATTGCCATATGCTCTCATTTAACTTTAACAATTCGCATGGACTTTTAAAAGGCAAAGGAATGGTGGCCAAGCAGCTAGGAAGCTGTAGCAGCGCTTGTATTCTGTTTTTGTAGGGATTTGGGTTGAGGGAATTTTGTTACTCCAAGTCACCAGTTGCATGATATTCTTTCCACTCTCCTATTGGTCAGCTGGAAGGAAAAAAACCCTGAGTTCTGGCCGAGTGAAGGGTGTTCTTTTGCCTTAAAGGCTGAGATAAATGAAGATGTCACAGATTAGTTTGAAACTGCTTCATAAAGGATAGAGCAGGGGTGTCAAACTCGATTTCATTGAGGGCCACATCAGGGTTGTGTTTGACCTCGGAGGGCTGGGGAGGGGGGCATGGCTGGGGGAGGCATGGCCAGGGGGGGCATGACAGCACTCTGCCTCCTGCAGCACTCTGCCAGCCAAAACAGGGCACCAGGGTTAATTATAAAATGTGGGATTTGCTTTGTGACATCCAGATCCAGCGAGCAAGGGGTGTGACTGCACAGAAAATACACTTTTGTTCGGTTATGAAGAAATATCCCCAAAGTCAGATGTAGACTAAATGTAGACTGACTTTTATGGTTAGGGTTAGTGTTAGTGCAAAATCCTCACTCCCACTCCACCCCAGAGCAATCAAAATGCAAAATCCTCACCCCACCTCAGAGCAATCACAATCCCCTCACTAACCTGCTTTCATGTTCTCCTGCGTGCAGGGCAACAAAAGAAGACCATGAGACTATCAGTTTTTTAAAAAATGCAATCAGTCCTTCCAACTTCTCAAAGGAAAAAAGATCTCACGAACTTAGAAGGTCTGATTGAACTTTTTTTTTACTGGTAGTCCCAGAGTCTTCTTTTGTTGTCCTGCATGCTGGAGAACAGATCTGGAAAGCAGGTTAGTGAGCGAATTGTGGTTCCTGCAGGATTTTGCAGGAGGCCGTCCAGGCCAAAAATGGGGCATGGGGGGCTGCGCACAGCCCCCCCATGCCCCATTTTTGCTAGCAAAGGCACCGCAGGCCGGTCCTTTGGTATTTCCAGGCCGGCCCCATGGGCCAGATCTAAGCACCCTGCAGGCTGGATCTGGCCCACAGGCCTTGAGTTTGACACCCCTGGGATAGAGGGTAGAAATGCTGGGGGTATCAAAATGTCATCTCTTACTTTTTCTCTTTCAGGAAGCTCGAAAAGCTTGCGCTGATACTACACTTGCTCAGGTAGGAAATGCTAACAGTACATTATTCTGTTTAAAACAAGTTTTCCTGAATGGGTAAGTCTAACACAAATTCAAGAGAACTGCAGGTTCAGCAACTGTCTTGATACAGCCCATTAGTGAAAACCTTTTGGAATAGGAGCTAAATTTCTTCTTCCCTGTATAGCTTGTTGCTGACATGGAAGTGGTTGGGCGCATACAGCTGCGGACACGGAGAACTTTGCGTGGACATCTGGCCAAGATCTATGCTTGTCACTGGTCCACAGATTCCAAGTAAGTCATGGTATAAAGCAGTGTTTCTTAGCCTTGGCAAATTTAAGGTATATGAAGCTGAAGTCCACACATCTTAAAATTGCCAAGGTTGAGAAACACTAGTATATAAGAAAAAGACAAGTGGTATTTTTCCTTTCTATCTTATTCCATTGAGTCCCTTCCCAGTGACCCAGCCCAGTTACTCAAACAAATTAGCTGACCAAAGGCTCTTATTATCTGTGCTATTCAGAGAAGGAGAGAATTGCTGTCTGCTTTTTACAATTTTCAATTTGAACACTTTGGAAATTTGGGACAACTCATGCCTTTCATAAAGTCTTTAATTCTACTTATCTCCAACCAAAATAGTAAATAAATTCATTAACTGCATTTTTACCTTAATTTTCCTGCAAGGAACTCAATATAGCATATCTCATTTTTCTTTTGCCTACCTTTTTACATTCTATAGAAGCCCATGAAGATTCCCCATGCAATTTTCTGGCTGCCCTGCTCAGAAAAATAATAGGCAATAATGAATAGGAATATAGATGTCCATCTGCAGGAATGAAAGTTCTCCCCTTTTCATCAAGATCACTGTTCAGCAATAGAAAAACAGTAATCTTGACCATGTCAATGTCCATGGAAGGACTAGTTAAAATGTCTTTCTTCCAGTGATCCTTAATTAGTCTTGTTTGAGGAATATGGGAGGGAGAACAAAAAATATAAAAGAACAAAAATAAGCCTGTGTGAATTGGCATATCCTAACCTCTCCCACCATTGTCACTCACTACCCAGTCCATTTGCCTGTGGAATCACAAAGAGATCAACCCTCCACTTGCAAAGTTGGTTACCCCTGCTGTCCTTTTCCATCATTTGAATCATCCAGCAACCTGAAATATTTATTAGAACGAGAGATAATGATGAGCCTAAGATCATCAAGTAAGTTTCTAATAGAAGAGAATATGTATAGTTCAGGGTTGAACTGTGGAATACTTTGTGCTCTCAGAGCTTGGTTGTTTTCTAGCAGACATTTCATTACCAAATTACCGTGTTTTCCCAAAAATAGGACCTACCTAGCCGAGTTGCAGGGGGAGGCAGGTGATCTGGACACGCCGCACAGGCTGTGGAAAAGCTAAGTGGCGGTGAGCCGGAGCAGTAGCTGGCCACAAGAGGCTTGTCTTTGTGTGGTGACACTGTCAGCAGACAGAAGCAGAAGCAAGGGGGAGGCAGGCAATCCAGATGCACTGCACAGGCCATGAGAAAGCTGAGTGGTGGTGGCCGGCTGCGGGAAGCTTGTCTTCACATCTCTTGGCTTGTCTGCAGCCTGAGCAGTGTGCCAAGATCCCCTGCCTTCTGCGTGCATTGGGATTGCCTGCCTTCCGCTCTGTGCCTTCCACTTTGTGCAGCCCCCGAGTTCACTGACCAAGGGATCGGTGGGCTGCAGCTCCCGCCGGATACTATTGGTCTCTGAGCACTTTCCAGCTCTTGTGTGTGCACCAGAGAGCGAGGCACCAAGCAGGGCTGAAATCCCTGATAATAAGCCCTAGTGCTTATTTTGGGGCCCAAAAGAAAATAAGACTGGGTCTTATTTTCGGGAAAACACAGTAAGTAATATGATGTTACTTAGTTGGGTAATGAAACAACTAGCTTAGGAAGCACCAATGTCTCTATAATAAGTTCCTTTCCAACTGTAAATAAAATATACATGGTACATTTCATTAAGTATATACTGTAAATGTAAATTGGTTATCATACAATAGAAATAGCAGTAAAATAAATAATTCTGTATTCTGAACCATACATGTAATCCCCCACACACACACTTCTACCTTCCCATCCCTTGGCTATGAATACTTTGCTATAAGATGGAGAACAAACTTTACTATAAGATGGAGAACAAAATCACCTTGAAGGTGCATTATGTAAGGTTGGGTGGTGGAGAGGTGGATCTGATGCACTTTAACCTTCAGATCCCAACTGATCCCAATGATAACACCTTTCTTCACTTATAGACTTCTGGTCAGTGCTTCACAAGATGGAAAACTAATTGTATGGGATACTTATACAACCAACAAGGTAGGAGATACTTAAGCAAATAGATGATATGTCCACAATCTGTTAGCAAGCAATGCTAGGAATGAAAAGGGACTGCTAGCATTTTGCCTCTGAGTCTACTTTCTAGACCAGAGGTTTCAAACTCAAAGCCTGTGGGCCATCCTGGAAATGGTAAGGGACTGGCCCGCATCGCTTCAGCCCATCCCATCCCATTCCGGCGGGGGTGCATGCGCACAGGAGGCAGCGGACGCACGTGTGCACAGGCCCGGCCCACATCATCTCGGCAGGTGTGAGTGCACACAGGAGGAGGCAAGCCCGCTGGCCACTGGAATGGGATGGGCCGGGCCAGGCAAAACGATATGGGCCGGCCCCTTACTGTTTCCAGGATGCCCGTGCTTATTGGCCTTTCAGGTATGTGTGCACAGGGGGGAAGTGTCCGGCAGCAGGGGCTCCACAACTGGCCCTCCAAAAAGCAGGCATAGCACTGGCAACAGGCAGAGTTGGGGGGGAGGCAGACCACTGAACACACCTGCTCCATCCCTGGGACAGAGCAGGTGGGTGCCCAGCGCATCCAGCAGGCTGGACCTACGCCTCTGCCTCTGGCTACTGCTGCCATTGGCCCGCCTATTCCCTCCCATCTGTTATGGCGTGCGGTTGGAGAGCAGGTCACTGCTGGTCATCTCCTTGGCCCCCTTGCAGGTCTTTCCCTTGGCCCATGCATGAAGCACATTTCCCTCACGCACCCAACGCATCTTGGCACTGCTGTGGGCTGCTGCCACCACAAGGCTGCCAGCAGCTCATGCAAGTCCATTAGGCCGCTGCTGTTGCTGCCTGGAGCACCAGGCTGAGCAGCCCAAAGGAGGCGAAGCAGCTAGCTAGAAAAGCTGAGTAGAGGTGGTAGAGCACGTCCAGGCCCAGCAGGCAAAAGATGGCCACTGCGAGTGGGTTAAGCTGGATCTCCATTGGCGCCATGGCCACCCAGGCTCAGCCGGGATTGCATGCCTCCCCCCTTATCTCTGCTGGACCTGGGCGACCATGGTGCCAATGGGGATTTGGCTTTCCCCACTCGCAGTGGCCATCTTTTGCCTGCTGGGTCTGAGCATACCCTATACCTCTACTCGGCCTTTCTAGCTGGTTGCTTCACCTCCTTTGGACTTGGCAGGTCTGCTGAGTGGCAGTGGCATCAGCCCACAGCAGGGCCATGGTGCATCAGGTGCGTGAGGGGAAGGCCAAGGCCAAGGGCAAGACCTGTGGGGGGGCTGAGAAGATAACCAGTGGCAACCTGCTCTCTAACTGCAAGCCAAAACAGACAGTGGGATGGAGTAACCGTGTCCAGCAGTCTGCATGGACAGCTAGCCCAGCGATGGCAGTGGGCTCCAGAGCCACAGCATGCATGAGCTAAGGGGGCAGCTACACCCGGAAACCATCCACCCTGTACACAAAGGGTGGCAAGCGTGCAATGGCCAACAGTTTCCAGATGAGCCTCCCGCCCACTTCCCTCCCACCAGAGACCCCTGGATTCCCTCCCCAACCCCACCCGGTTCCCATAGGCACCACCCACGTGAATGATGTCAAACTGGCCATGTCCCTGGGCCATGCCCAATCGGCTGCCCCAACCACGCCCCTCCTCTCCCCTGGCCCCCGGAGGACAACTATAATGCTGATCCAGCCCTCAATGAAATCGAGTTTGACACCCGTGTTCTAGACTATTCCTACTATAGCTGTTGCTTTTCTCACCTCTGACCAAGAAGCTAATAGTGGATTTCTGTCCTACTCTTTAATTGCAGGTTCATGCCATCCCTCTCAAGTCTTCTTGGGTCATGACCTGTGCCTATGCTCCATCAGGGAATTATGTGGCCTGTGGAGGTCTTGACAATATGTGCTCGATCTATAACCTCAAGAGTCGTGAAGGAAGTGTGAAAGTGAACAGGGAGCTTGCAGCTCATTCAGGTGATCTTTTGCTCTAAGTCTTGGTGAAGCTGTAGCTGCAATCCATGAAAAAAAAGCAAAGCAAAATATAATATTGCAACAGGAATGGTTGAGAAACTCTACAACTTTCATTTAAAGTGTTTTTGTAGCCCTCCAGATGAGGAATTTAAAAAAATTGAGAATTTACACATTGTTGCTCCAACAGTGAAAAGTTGGTTGCAAGCTTATGGATATTGACTTACATCTGAATTAACATCTCAGAAGCCAGAGACTGCTGAATAGGATGTCTGATGGTTCCATGTGACTAGCAGAAGTAGGCTAAAAAAAATATTTAAATACAATAGTATAATTTCATAGAATGAAAAATTCTAATTTTTTGAGCCACATAATTACTGTGTGCTGCAAAATTCAGCTTCTGTTGAGAAAAAACAAAATATCTCTGGAAGAAATAATAAAATGTGTCCTGTATAAGTCTTAGCCTCTTTGTTCCCTTCAACAATATTCCTCTTCTCTTACTCCTGCTCTGCAGGTTACCTCTCCTGCTGCCGATTCCTGGATGACAATAATATTGTAACTAGCTCTGGGGACACCACTTGGTGAGTACTTCTGTCTACGGTGTATGAACTGGCCAGCAAGCAACCATATGGATATCCTTATTTATTTAGCAATAGCAATGTCATTTAGTGGCAGCCCTGGAGCCATTTTCCCCTGGCTTCCCCTGAGTTTCTACAACTACTGAGATTTAGACTTATACATTGTCCCACAGTGCTATACAGCACTTTTTGTAGTTTACAATGTCAGCATATTGCCCTCAATATCTGGAGCCTCATTTTACTGACCTCGGAATGGAAGATTGAATCAAAGGTTCACCTCGGAAAGGAAGATTGAGCCCCATCAGGATTGAACTCCAGGCAGTTGGCAAAGTTTGCTTAGAAGACTACACTCTAACCACTGTGCCACCAGGGCTCCTACTTATTTTTTATTTTTATTGCCTAACTCAGCTAACTGCTACTATGCCTTAAATCTAATACGCTAACCCATGGGTGTCAAACTTGCCGGGTCATGTTGCCATCATGTGACATTTTGCAATGTTTTTTCCATTCGCAGAGCTGGGGTGGGTATGGCCTGTGCGTGATGCATCCAGCCTGTGGGCCACCTGACACCCCTGCCTCACCTATTCCACCCTTCTCCCAAATTGGAGGTCTTCAGATGTGCTCTACTCCCATAATTCTCAACCAGGATGAGGCAGCCAGTCTGGATTAGAGAAAGCTAAGGGAGGACCAAATATCAATGTTTGTTCCAAAATGTTAAGACTCTGCTGGTGGCACTTCCTTGCCTCACCCATATTCTTCCTTTGAAGGATATTTTAGCTGCTGATTTCTTCTTTTTTTAAGTGTTGTTTGCATACTCATTGCATGATGTCATCTCTATTTGATCCTAAGGGATCAATGGGAATAGCTGTTTTCGTCAAACTCTGACCACAAACTCTGCCACTGCTACTTCCTTTTCATATCATCCCCTTCTAGGGGATCCGCCAAGCATAGACACCCAACCTAGGCTCCATTTGTGAAAAAAGTCTGCTGAATTTTGCTGCATGAAGAAGAAAACCTGGTGAAGAATGTTTAACTCTGCTAGCTTCCATTCTGCCTCTCAGTCACTCAATCCCATTTGGCACTGTCTGTGGGGTCCAAGAGGTCAGCTCTGGTTGCTCTTCCAATGGGGAAGAAGTGATCTTTGGCTGAATCTAGCTTTAGATCAAAATGACCAAATTGCATAACGAGAGGACCCTTTTGCAATTAGGCTGTTTACATATTTAAATGTGGGAAAAATAGAAGGGGGAAGATATGCTGGATATGTTTGCCATCTTGAGTTATTTGTAAAAATAATAAAAGCAGGATACAAATGAATAAATGAATGAATATCCTACTTTATATATTATTCCCCCTGAGTTTATAGCAGTTTTATTGTTAGATTACTTTTGAATACAGCTGCCTAGATCTGTAAGTATTCCAAGCTTGTACCAAATAGGAAGGTGATCGAAATAGCTACTCAGTGCAGCCTAAGCAACTTCTTCTTCCTCTTACAGCATGCTGTGGGATGTTGAGACAGGGCAGGAGAAGACCACATTCATAGGACACACTGGGGACTGCATGAGCCTGGCAGTCTCTCCGGACTTCAAGCTTTTTATTTCAGGAGCCTGTGATGCCAGTGCCAAGCTGTGGGATATCCGAGAAGCAGCTTGCCGCCAGACATTTACAGGACATGACTCAGATATCAATGCCATTTCAGTAAGTTTCTGAAGCCCTTCCTGGAACTGAGGGTGGAAGTGAGCTGGAACCTGAAACAATGTCAAAGATTAGGGCAGAATAACCTGCAGAAGACAACAGAAGCAAATGATCTCTCTCTCTCTCCCTCTCCCTCCCCCTCCCCCTCCCTCCCTAGTTCTTCCCCAGTGGGGAAGCCATTTGCACTGGTTCAGATGATGCCTCCTGTCGCCTCTTTGACCTTCGGGCAGACCAAGAGCTCATCAACTTTGCTCATGAGACCATTATGTGTGGAATTACCTCAGTCGCTTTCTCCCGTAGCGGGCGCCTCCTCCTGGCTGGATATGATGATTTTAATTGCAATATCTGGGATAGTCTGAAAGCAGAGCGTGTGGGTGAGTCATGGCTACAGTTCTGATGGTTTTTCTCTCACTATTTTTACATTCACAGAAAAATGTGCATGGAGTAATGCATATCCATTTGGGAACAGGAATTTTTTTTAAAAAAATCATGACCTAATATAATCTAAAATTAGAAGAATGGGAGACTGAGCAAAATGAAATGTCAGTTTCCCTTATTCCAACATGAAAGTGTTCCCTTTTCCTGATCACTCTTTAATCTTCAAGCTGTGAATGGCACAGCTCAATTCTACCCAATCTGTTGGTTGCTGGAGGTTGCTGGCATATAGGTTGCATTTTGTTTCTCTCTCACTTATCAAGAATGAAAGATGAGTTATACTCCACTGCAGATGGATTATCTCTTCATACATTCCTTGTCTGTATGGAACCTTTCCTCTAGATAACTGTGCCATCAGAGGGGAGGTGAATGACAAATAAGGGCTACCTGTGCTACCCAAAATTTGGTACTCTGCTGAGAGATCTGCTGAGTTTAAGCAAAATAATTTTCCTCCAAACTAATTCACTGCCTCTCCAAAAACTGTGGGTCTTGTCTTTAATATTGTGGTTCTTAGGGTGTTTTAATATTGTGTTTTAAACATTAAATTATCCACCTTAATCCTCATAGTAGATCATGAACTATTATTATTTAAATCCACAGGCCTTCTGTCTGGACACGATAATAGGGTGAGCTGTTTGGGAGTAACTGCAGATGGCATGGCTGCAGCAACTGGCTCTTGGGACAGTTTCCTGAAAGTTTGGAACTGAAGATGCTGTGTGAAAAGAAGAGTGAAATTGGAGAGGCTTTTTCAGATGTACCTTTGAGTACCACAGTTGACATTTTTATTCTATGCTGATATTGGTTCATACTACACTTACCTCCCTCAGGAAGTAAGCTCAGGAAAAGAATCCACACAGGTCAATTCTTCTGATACTCTTTGAAACCTTCCCCAAACTCAGGGGTCCATTTCTGTGACTGCCTCCAGGTGTGACATCAAGAAGGTAGCAGTTCCTACTTACTCTGCCCAAATTAGAGACCCTCAAGAAACTTCTAAACAAATCCCTTATTTCCCATCCCTCAACTTCTGATTTTCCATGTTATGACTACCACAAAGACTTCAGACACATCCAGTTATAGTTCGTCTTTGGACGTGTCTTCAAGTGGTTTATCACAGCAAGTATTCTGCAATGAACTTTATTCACTTTTCTCTTTGAGAAATATATTAGCTCATTGTTTTACTCTACACATTGCCTGGGAAGGAGTTTGTTGCTCCTGTTTTGAGCACTGGAGCCAGGAATGCTTAATGTAATCTTATTGATTATCTGCGTATAGGTATTTTTCTCATCCCACTTAATTCCATATCTTGCACACTTAGCATCCAGCACCCTTTAGGCTCCTCCAAGTCACTGCTTCATGATGTAATTATTATAAAGTTGTTTTATAGCCCAGGCAAAATAAAACTGAAACATTGGATAGACTGGCTCAAGTTGCATTATTTGAGGCCATGTTCTGGAGCTCAGGCTCAGACAGAATTGTTCAGAAGATTCAAAACAATTATACTATTAAGCTTTGTATTGTATTGCATTATTAACACAGTATTGTAATTAGGGGTAAAATACAGAGCCTTAGGAACTGCAATAGGAACCTCCTCCTGTCATTAATAAGTAAATCCATTGAGATCAATTTCTTTGAACATTTTGACTTTTCTTCCTCAGCTTTTTGCAGCCTGGACCAAACTGCTGTTTATAAGATAAGATTCTAACACCTGTTGGATCTTATCTCCATCTGTTGGCTCTCATGTATGTCTTCCTGTTACTTCTCACAATCCTGCCTTCTCACAATCTCTTTCATACCATGGCATGGCATTAGAGAATCAGATCATTTTAAGAGCAAATGAAGATATATCTTAAGGTACTTGCTTTTCTCTGGGCAGTAAGAAGTTCTAGAGACACCAGTTTAGTTTCCTTTGAAACAAAACTATTAATCTTTGATGGTTATAGCCTGAAACCAATAGAATGGATTCACAGAACACTCTATGACATCAACATTTCCAAGCAATCTTTCACATTAGCATTTGAAACAAAACTATTTCTTAATTTTTAATAATATGGCCAAATTTTATGAGGTCTGATACTCACACCTGATAAGATGAAAAACATTGAAATCTCATGATCAATTAATCTATAAGTTTGGCCATTCTTTTTTTTTAAAAAAAATATTTAATTTATGGGCTTCATTTAGAGATTCCCACAAAGGGGTGTCAAACTAGCGACCCACGGGCCAAATGTGCCATGTCCAGGCCACGCCCACCCCAGTTCCACAAAAGGAAAAAAAGTCATGATTTGTCACGTGACAGCAACGTGACGCGGCGAGTTTGACACCCTTGCTCTAGCATCACATTTCTAATCTGGGTGTTATGTCATATTACTGTTTTAGTCTGTGTTAACCCAGTAGTTGTGTTCTGTAAATCAGTGTGACTTAAAATTATGGCCTGATATATGTGAATATCTCACAGATCTTACCCTATTTCTCTTCATCACAGAACCATCAATCCCCACCAAAGTAGCAATTAAGTTTTCACATGATTTATTAGCCTTACTAAAAAGTCCAGTAAGTCATTCAACACCATCTAAATTGAGAAATTGAAACATCCATATATTTTACCAGGAAAATTGCATTTATGTATGTCTATAAAGTTACTAAATTAAGCTTGATTTTGGGTAGAATTTTTTATTTGTGTTTTACATCAAAACTGTTTATACATGTGAAACCTTAGCTTTCACTCACCCTAAGTTCTCTAATTCTCTATTCCTGCTTGTATGTTATCTCAACCAAAAACAACATTGCAAGACAGCTCAATTACATCACTGCTTTTGCAATGGGCTAAGAAAGTGATAGCGATTTGCCTAAAATCACCAATTTTTTGTGTCTTTATGTAAGAATTGAAGAACTGTTTCCTGGTTCTCTTAAGCATGAATCGAAAGCTTATGAACTACTAACAACATTCCATTCTAATTATTTATCAAATGTATAGGTCCTCCCATCTCACCAGGAGCAACTCTGGATAGCTTAAAGCAATCAAACAAAATATATAAAATCATGCAATATAAAACTATAGAACAATCATTCTTAAACTATTACATTAAATATATATTTGACTTATTTTGATCATTGTCCCCCATTCACAGGAGGATACTTTTTGAAAAAACAGAAAGGACATAAGTCTTCTAATATTCACTCCACACTGTACGATATTTGTAACTCCATGCAGCCAAGGATATGAAGAGAACCACAAAGCATATCCCTTAGTCTAAATGAAAATACAGCATTTGTTCAGAGAACTTGAGCTGATCGGGCAGTGTCTTTGGTATTCAGAAGTTACTGATGTCTCAGCTTTTTATACATTGCAGGATGCAAGATCATGTCATTGTTTCAGAAAGCAATAAATACACAAACCTGCCCCCAAAGATCTAGGCTTTCATTTGGAAAAGGTTAAAGGAAGCATTAAAAATACATTCACTTCTTTAAGATACTTGAAAGATATATATCCTGTCTTTGCTTTATCATACAGGTAGCCCTCAACTTATGACCACAATTGAGACTGGAATTTCAGTCATTAAGCAATGTAATTGCTAAGTAAATCTTCATGTGACCAGACTGATATTACAATCATTTTTACCATGGTTATTAACTTAATCAATGCATCATTAAGTGAACATGGCTTCCCCAATTGACTCTGCATGTCAGAAGCTGACATTGGGAAGGCAAACTCTGATCACTGACTGCAAGATGCTACAACCATCACAAATGAGCGCTAAGTGCCCAAATTGCAATCATGTGACCACAGGGGTGGTGCAATGGTTGTAACTTTGAGAACTGGATGTAAGTCACTTTTTCTGAGGGTGTTGTAACTTTGAACTGTCATTAAAAGATAGTAAGCCAAGGACTGCTTGTATTACATTTAAATGTTACAACTTAAACACAAGCTCTGCCCCCACTTGTATGATTGCCCTGTATATTGCTATCACAGGAGCCAGAGCATATTCCATATTGCTCTGGCTCCCGTAACCCTAAGTAACAAAAGGGTACTATTTATTCTACTACCCAGAAACTGAAGGCAAATAGGATACTTGTCCACTAATTCCTCACTTAGGTCAGTGAGGCATGTCAGCTAGCAGTTTCCACATTTTCTCACACCCCCACATTCTGTTCTTCTACCAGGGTTCTCCAAGTTTGGCAATTTTAAGACTTGTGGACTTCAACTCCCAGAATTCCTGAGCCAGCCATGTTGAAGTCTATGGATTCCACGTCCAACATTAGCTTCTGTGAAGAACAGTTTTAGCCCCACTCTAACAGATGTACTCCAGGGGTATTTTTTTCCAACTGTGGCAAAAGTTTTAAAATAATGCAGCCAGGAACCAGAATCTTGTTCTACAGTGAGGTTTATTTTCCAAACACAGACATTTCAGACGACATGTTTTAAAAATAGTAGTTACGCAGAAGAATCTATACATTATGGAATCTAAATATGAAAACCAAAGACAGAGAAAAGAAGTAAGAGGGAAATGGGCAAGAAGCAAAAAATAAAAACCATGCTACTTCGTCTTCATACTTGAGCCATCAAACCTTCATTTAAAGAGTGGCAATCCACAGAGCATCTGAAGCTAATTTTCCACCCAACGACACCGTTGATTCTCCTTATTCATGGGATCCCAACCACAGCTATCTGCAGGAAAGTTTGGCCCAGAGCTTAAGTTTCCATCCTTTGGTTCTCTTTGATTATCTGTCACTGATGAAGTCCTTTTACTCTGGAAAAAAAAAATCTTGTTGGGTTGAAGAAATGCTAATATATTTGACTGTTCTATTTGATGGAATCCAGGTTTTGTATTCATACAGTATGATTAACTTGATTTACTCAAACCTCTGCACAATGCAGAGAGGAAAGTCATGGGTTGGCTTCACTGAATACATGAAACTTGATTTTATTTTATTTATTTATTTATTTTATTTCAAATTTATATACCGCCCTTCTCCCTGGGGACTCAGGGCGGTGTACAGCCAAGTAAAAACACATAATACAAACATTAAGAACAATTAAAAGGAATATCTCAGTTGGCCAAATTAAAAAAAGACAAACCAATTTAAAATCATCTAAAAGGATTTGTTAGGCCAGCCCGGCTTGTTGGAAAAGGAAAGTTTTAAGGGCACAGCGGAAGGCACGGAGGTCTTGGATTCTCCTTATCTCTGGGAGCAGCTGATTCCAGAGGGTAGGTTCCCCCACAGAGAAGGCCTTCCCCCTGGGGGTCACCAGCCTGCATTGCTTGGCTGATGGCACCCCAAGGAGGCCCTCTCTGTGGGAGCGCACGGGTCGATGGGAGGTTGTCGGTGGCAGAAGGCAGTCTCGAAGATAACTAGGCCCTATGCCATGGAGCGCTTTAAAGGTGGTGACCAACACCTTGAAGCGCACCCGGAAGACCACTGGGAGCCAATGCAGCTCGCGCAGGAGCGGTGTTATGTGGGAGTGCCATGTGGCTCCCATAATTATCCGCGTGGCCGCATTCTGGACCAGTTGGAGCCTCTGGGTGCTCCTCAAGGGGAGCCCCATGTAGAGAGCGTTACAATAGTCCAGGCGAGAGGTGACAAGGGCATGAGTGACTGTGCACACGGAATCCCGATCAAGAAAGGGGCGCAACTGGCAAATCAGGCGAACCTGACAAAAAGTCCCCCTGGGTACAGTCGTCAGATGTTCCTCCAAAGACAGCTGCGTATCCAGGACACCCAGATTGCGCGCCCTCTCCACGGGGGCCAAGACTCACCCCCGATAGTCAGCGATGGAGTCAGCTGACTATATCGGGATGCTGGGAACCACAACCACTCAGTCTTGGAAGGGTTGAGCTTGAGCTTGTTCCTCACCATCCAGATCCGTACAGCCTCCAGGCACTGGGACATCACTTCAAGGGCATTGTTGGGGTGGTCTGGGGTGGAGATGTATAGCTGGGTGTCATCAGTGTACTGATGGTATCTCACCCCAAAACCACGGATGATCTCGCCCAGCGGCTTCACATAAATGTTGAACAGAAGGGGCGAGAGGACCGACCCTTGCGGCACTCCACAAATGAGAGGCCTCGAGGTCGACTTCTGCCCCCGTCAACACAAACTGCGACTGGTCGGAGAGAAAGGAGGAGAACCACCGCAACATGGTGCCCCACATCCCCAACTCTTCCAACCGGTGCAGCATGATACCATGGTCAATGGTATCAAAAGCCGCTGAGAGATCTAATAGGACCAGAACAGAGGAGCAGCCCCTGTCCTGAGCCTGCCAGAGATCATCAACCAACGCGACCAATGCCGTTTCTGTGCTGTGACCAGGCCTGAAACCCGACTGGAACGGATCTAGATAAGATGTTTCCTCCAGGAATCATGGGAACTGTCGTGCGACCACACTCTCAACAACCTTCGCCACAAAGCGAAGGTTGGAGACAGGACGGTAGTTAGCCAATACTGCCGGGTCCAGGGAGGGCTTCTTGAGGAGAGGCCTCACCACCGTCTCTTTCAGGGCAGCGGGAAAGTGGCCCTCACTCAATGAAGTGTTAATAATTCCCTGGAGCCAGCCTCGTGTAACCTCCTGGGAAGCCAGTACTAACCAGGAGGGACATGGGTCCAGTAAACATGTGGTCGCATTAAGTCTCCCCAAAATCCTGTCCACGTCATCCGGAGTCACAAAGTCAAACTCTTCCCAGATAACTCTCTCAAGACTATTCCTCGCCATCCTGCCCGGATCTATCTAGTCAGAGTCCAAATCCCGCTGGATCTGAGCGATTTTGTCATACAGATATCGTCCGAAATCCTCAGCCCTGCCCTCCAGGGGGTCCTCCCGCACTCCCGGATGAAGCAGGGAGCGGGTCACCCTGAACAGGTCCACCGGACGATTTTCTGATGACGCAATAAGAGCGGAAAAGTAATTAAACTTTGCCGCTTTTATCGCCACTAGATAGGTCTTAATATGCGATATTGTGTTAATATGCGATATTGTATAATAGTGTTCGATCAGATTCGGTGAGACTGGCCCTCCAACCGCTCTCCAGGCGTCTTTTCTGGCGCTTCATCTCCCTCAGCTCCTCAATAAACCAAGGAGCTGCGAGGGATCGGCACCGGGTCAGAGGCCGCAAAGGCACGACTCGATCTAAGGCCCCACTAGCGGCTCGATCCCAGGCCGCCACCAGGTCCCCGACCGAGTCATGTGCTAGAACCTCAGGAAATGGCCCAAGCTCCATCTAGAATCTATCAGAATCCATCAGGCGCCTGGGGCAGACCCATCTTGTAGGCTCCGCCTCCCTGCGGTGGGGTGTAGTGGTTCGAAGATCCAGGCGAAGGAGCAAGTGGTCAGACATGACAAGGGTTCCATATCTATATCCCCTATAACAAGACCACTCAACCACTGGCCAGAGACAAAAATCAGGTCCAGAGTGTGACCCCCCCCTGTGGGTGGGGCCATGAACTAACTGGGTCAGGTCCATGGCCATCATGGAAGCCATGAACTCCCGAGCCATCTCAGATGTATCACCAACGGATGGCAGATTGAAATCACCCATGACCATAAGCCTGGGTATATCAACTGCCACCGTGGCTATCACATCGAGTAGCTCGGGCAGGGCCGTTGCCACGCGGCAGGGAGCCAGGTACGTGAGCAACAGGCTGCCTCCCATTGGAAGAGGCAATTGTTCAAAGTTTTAAATTACAGCCATGCAACATAAATGTTTCTCAGGGTACAAATAAATAATACATGTATAAAAACATGTACATATACATCTTTTATCAACAAACTGACATGTTTGTTGACATGAGAGATTTTATTGTACACTAAAGATGTGGTTTACTTTTGTTTAAAACATATGAAGATTGATTGGAAAAAGTAAAGAACTTCTCTCTGACAAAGTCAATTACATAGTTCAAAAAATTTATGAGCAGAAGAGTATTTTCATTGATTGCCATTTATTTTAGGGAAGATAAGGTAAGTTGGAAAGGCTAGAAAATTTCCTACAAAGCTAGGAGATAAATTAACTCTAAATGAAAAAACAAACAAAACTAATTTATTCTGAACAAGTCTATTATTTTGCCCGTTGTTGCTTTAATATTCTATAAATCTCAATGTAGCTCTTGATTTGAAGTTTGTTCACACCTGAAGAAAGCCAGTGTTGAAAATAATTCTCTAAAAGGCGCTAGCAATAAAGCAAACAGAAAAACAACAAGAAAAATACGAAGCACCCCATCCTGCTTATATTGGATTTGCGTCTACCACTTTTCCAAATGTTTTGTTTTTCAGGAAAAAATGGCAACTAGCTAAAAGCACTTTAAACAAAGCAGAGATTTGGGTTAGTGGAATAACATCAACCATCTGCCCACATATTGTTACCTGATGAGAAGCAAGAGAAATTGGAGAATTGTCACCATGAAGGATACCAAGTGGGGAACGTCCAGTACCAATTGGCATTGCCAGCATTTTGTTACCAATTCTGCGTTTTACTGACTTGCTTCCTGGGGAGTAGAAAGGAAGAGAAGAGAGTGAAAATTCATCACAACGTTTCTTATTTTTCAGAACAGAAGCTCAAGAACCATAATACCTCCCACCTTTCCTTCCTAAGCAGGCAGAGGTTGTTATCCTTATGTAGTAAAAGAATTAGTTTATGTGAATTTTGCTAGCATAGTTAACAATATAACCACATTACATTCCTTTTTCTTCCTTAGTTGCAGCAGTGTCTCAGTTTAAGTTGACATTCTCACAGTGGCTGCTGAGGTAGACTACTCTAAAGCTAGCCAACATAGGTTCCAGTTTTGGGGGATTGAAGGTGTCTTGCATAATGCAGCTGGGTACCAGATTCATGAGAATTAACAGCTTAGATTGGCAAGACAATAACACAAATAAACATTTATATAGACAGAAATAATACTGATCAAATTGACTTGCTTCACTCAGAAGATCACTGTTAGAGGAGTGATGGAGCTGTTGAACAGCTTTGGACAATTAATTTCACCTGTAGGGTGAATGATGCGGGCAGACTGTACTGGTTTTGTTGCAGCTGCAACAGAAACCATGGAAAACAACTGCTCATTTCCTTCTGCTTGCTGAGAATCCTCTAGGAAAATTTCCCCAGAAGAAACTGTGTTCCTTGCAGTCCTCTCCTCCATTCCAAAGGTGAATTCAGATTTTTTATCTTCATGCCGAGATTCCTCTTGAGGTAGTTCTTCCTCTCTATTTTCTCCCATAAAGTTTTCACAAAACAACTTCACTGGGTAGTTTATGGTATCTGGACAGAAATCAAATTCCAGAATTAAAAATGTATACAACAGCACATATCAAAAGGAAATTTAAAAGACTAGAAAAATACCCTCTGCCTGCCAATAACCTTCTATAAGCACTGTCTTAAATGGTACATAACTTAGCCCTAAGATGTCAGGGCACATGTATAAGACAGTAGTGGCTGTTAAAATTGTGCACATAATCTTCTCCCACTACTTTGGCAAATCTTTTCCTTGTGTACAAACATCACTGAAGAAAGAAGTTGAGTATCCCCCACCTCTCTTGTTCCAAATATAGAAAGTCAGAAGTAGAATCCAGTCTCACACATAGAATACAAGCCCATGAACATGAGAACCTCACTCCCAATAAGCAACCTAGCAAGCACCCATCCTTCTTGCTCTGTGATGTCAAGATCATATAGAAGGCTGATCTTAGTCATAATTAACCAATCAAGATGACATTGATCACACTCTTGGATCACTTCTGATGGAAGCAAGATGGAAATGAAGCAGCCATCCTTGCTCTTCTTGATCTGTCAGAGACTTTCAATTTCATTGATCTTAGTATACTTTTGGACCAGATTCAGGAGTTGGATATGGGTGAGCTCAGTATTGTCTCCTCCCTCCAGAGTCAATTCCAATCAGTGTTGATGTACAGGGTATGTGTGAAATCCCACTAGCAGTCTCTTCTTTGCAAAATGCCATAGGGCTCAGTACACTCTCTTATCTTGTTTAACATCTCCCCTCTAAAATTTTGGGGTTGGTATCATCAGTATTCTGTTTGTCATATGTCTCCATCCTAGGCCACCCGAAGATCTGTCTCTGCATCTGGAGACTAGGGGGGAGGCCTGGGTGTGGTGCAACAAACTTCAGCTCAACCCAAGCAAGACTGAATGGTTTTGGGATTTTGGACCTCTTGGATTCCGGGTAAGGAGGCCTTGCCTAGCGCAAAATTTGGGGATCCTCCTGGATCCACAGCTCCTGCTCAAAAAGCAGGTAGCATTTGTGGGTCATATGTCAGTTGTGCCAGTTCCTGGAAAGGGCAGCCTTGCTCATGGTCACTCATGCCTTCATGATTGAATTACTGCAATGCACTTTACAGAGTGCTATCCTTGAAGAGTATTGGAAGCTCCAACTGATGCAGAAAGCAGAAATGTGGGCAATTACTGATGCCAATTACACAGCACATGTGACACCATTACTTCATGAGCATTGGCTTTCAGGTGCAATTCAAGGGGTTGGCTATCACCTTTAAAGCCCTTCATGACTTAGGACAGGGTTACTTATCTCTCCCCAATTGTTTCTCCCTGTCCTACCCGAAGACGGGAAAGACATGTTTTAAGTACTATTGGCTACAAACTGTTGAGGCCCAGGAAAACTTCTTCTGTTATGGCACCAGCCCTTTAGAACATCACCCACCCTGAGATTAGATTTGTCCCATCCCTTATTGGCCTTTCTTAAGTATTTGACTGTATTCCGAAGGAGCAAAAGACAGCAAAGTCTGCATGGGAGAAAGTGTTAAAACTATTTCTTCCCTAGTAGTTTTTAAGAGTACATGTTTAATGATGCAAATACTTTAAGTTTGGGCAAGATTTCTGTCTTGTCTGGTGAAGAACAATAAGACATTGCTTAGAAGAACCTCAATCTGCCATTCTTGGTTTTTGGACTCTGATATTAATCTACAAAAGGGCCTTGAGAACTTGTTTTGGGGCCCTAGGTATGGGTTAAAGTCTGTCTCCAAGATGTGCAGATGATTAGTTAGGTAATGCCGGCTGCTTTGGTTTTATTGTAAGCCACCTAGAGCCATATAGACTTGAGTGGGTGACTTCAATTGAATAAATAAACTGGAGGGATTATTTAGGATGAATATTAACAAATGCGTCCATGCAAAATGCTTTATCACTGGTTAATTTAACTATTAACTATTTAAATATTCTTAGTTTGCCCATCTCATTAATTCACAAACCATACCACTGGATTCATACATCATGCTACACTAAAATTGTTAGATTTTTATTCTCTCCCTTTTATTTTGGACAACTCAATGCAGGATAAATACCTAATACTCCCGTAACAATAACCCTATGAAGTGGATTCAGCTGATAAGAGGGACTGCCCCAAAGTCACATAGCCAGCCTTCATACCAATGGTGGGTTGCTCCCGGTTCGGTCCAGTTCTATAGAACTGATAGCAAAACCGGTGACATCATCATCATCATGGGTGATCTGCGCATGTGCAGAAGCGCGCGAGCTCCCGCTGCAAACTGATAGTAAAGGTAAGTGGAACCCACCCCTGCTTCAAAAGAACTTACCTTCTGGTTTCTAGCGCAGTTTCAAGTTTGGTAAGTTACACTAAGATAGCTGAGATATAGGATCTATTATCAACTGAAAAGTAGACTCATCAGCACATTTATTGGAACAGCAGAGAATCAACAGCTTCAAATACAAGAAAAGGATAGTAATCCTTTTCATTTGTAATGAACCATTACAACCTTTTCATTTGTAATGAACCATTAGCACTCCCACAGTCCTTTTGGCATATAAATTAAAGCAAGCCAGCCAGTCAGGCTAGGAAATTGCGAGACTTTCCACATAGCAGTTCTGATTTAAAAGATTAGGCCTACTTACCAGATATATCCCTACTTACCAGCTAACACATCTTTTAGAGGAGTCCGTGAAATTCCTGGCGTTGGGGAACGGGGATCCCAGTTCTCATGCTGGCTTTTGGCTACCAACTCTTGTTTTGGAAATTGTGTGTTGTCTTTGGGGGAACTTTCTACCTAAAAGCAGAGAAAAGCGAACAAAGTTAAAACAGCAGATATACAGGGAAGGTAAGATGGAAAAGCAAATCCTTTGTTCTGAAAGACAGGCTTCCAAGTACCTCAATGGGTGTTCTCAGGATCCCAGCAGTAGGTGACCTTGGGTCATTGACATGTTTCAGGTGCTTATTCAGCAAAGGTGTGCAGGTGGGCGTAGCTGGGAAACTCTCAGAAGCCCCCATGACAACTGTTTGGGAACGCAGGAATCCTGCAAAACAACAATCAACCTTACAATCCAAGGAAAAAGACAACAAGAGGCAGCTGAAGCCCCTATTGCAGCAACCCAAACTCTCTTCTACCTCCGAGAGGAGCGGCCATAAATTCGTCTGATCAACCTGCCCTCCGTCTTCCAACTCAGCGCAAGCTCACATTCCCCCCACGCGCTCCAAAGCACCCTCTTCGCTTTTGTAGGACTCGGTCGCCCAGGCTCAGGCTCGCTTGGGCCCACTAGACTAGTATTCGAATCTCCCGCCTTCCTCCCACCAGCCTCTCTGAGACAGCTCTGATTGCAGCGAATGGCTGCCAATCGCTCAGACGACTCTTTTCCCCTGCTCATTTGAAAACGCCACATCCCCTTTTCTACTTTTCTGCCTCCCTGTCCTCTTGCAATTGGCTGGAAAATAATTTTAACTCTTCTATCTGTTGTTTTATTGGACTAGAATGCCGTCAATCTATTGGAAGGCTAAACCCACCGGCGTTACCTTATTGGCTAGTTTAGACAAATACAAATACCCATCTCCCAACTTCTCATTTTGAAGACTAATAACATCGGGGCGGAGCTAAGAACATAACCAACGTTTCTATTTGTAGAACGTTTATCTGCAATTCTGATTGGCTACAATGGATGTCCGTTTAAAAAATAGGCATTTGAAGGGCAAATCAAACAAAAATATCTTGCGTTCCTGAGGGCTTACGATGTACACGCCCACTTCCCTTTGTGCCGCCATTCATTGGCTGGAGAAGCTTAGCGTATGTTGTCTTCTGATTGGTAGGTGTTCGTTGTGGGCGGTGTTGGAGAAAGCAGCTGTCATGGCGGAGCTGAGTGAGGCACTACTTTCTGTGCTACCGTCTATCCGGGTGCCCAAGGCCGGGGACCGCGTCCATAAGGATGAGTGCGCCTTCTCTTTCGACACTCCGGTAAGCTCTCATGTGAAAAAGACGGGATCTGGTGGGGATTCTGTTGTCTTCACAGTCTCCGACATACCGGGCGGGGAAGGTAATATGACCCGCGCAAGGCCTCACGGGACTTGTATTTTACCAGGGAACGGCATCCGCTTCAAAACCCCCATAAGGAACCAAGCGAATACTACAAATCCCAAGAGTTTCAGCGGCCAAATCGTTCTTTCGGAAAGTACTTGGCTTTCTGGGGATTGTAGTTCCTCGAGATCACATCTCTGAGGTGGGGCGTTGCTGTCATGGTCATCTTATTCACCGGACCGTGTGGCCAGCCGTGGGGTCTGCTGGATACTGAGCTGCTTTCTATCCCCTCGATAGAGCCGCTGAAGTAGAACAAGACGAGAGCCTCGTGTGGCATGCCGGGCACTGTAGTCTTAGTTGCCTGGCTGCCACTAAGAGTGAAAGATTGAGCCCCGCCGCACTACTGAAGTCTCTGGAACTATCTAGGCATGCCTCGCGGGGCATGATGGGAAACGAAGTCCCTCTCCCATTAGTTTTAGTGCAAAACCTTCCGCTCAGGAACTGCTAATCCCAGAGACCTTTGGTGGAAGGGACGTGTCAGCCCTTTTGGTTTTTGAATCAGACACATGGGCTCTGTACCATCTAGGTAGCTCTCCATCACCCGGTTGCTCTTGTCTCTTTCCCATTTCGCACTGTGGAATGAGTTCCTCATCCAGTTTCTTCTAGCGCGTATGTGGGAATCGCTCCCATTGTTATGGGTGATGCTAATGTCTGTAGCTGGTGGCCCCTTGGCTGGGAGAGAAAGCTTCTGGGCAGCCACGCCTTTTTCCCAGAGTGAATCAAGCAAGCCTGGTTAGGCTACACGCGAGTTTTAAGGGAGGTTCACAGAAAGATTCATAAATGTTTGCTTGATTGAATGATCCTGCTTTGCCGTTCCCCTAAATCCTCTGTCATCTCTGAAGACAGTTGCCTTTTTCTTCTGGATATGAAGAATGCAAAAGCATTCTATTTTATTGGGTGGGGCGGGGGGGGGGTTACCCTTCCCAGAATTCAGTATAAATTAGACCCCTGCTATCAGGATCTGTTGGATTTCCTTTCCAAATAATAATTTTAAAGAATATCATTATTTCCTTTTTTTTTCTTTTGAAGCAGGGTGATCATTTTTCTCTTGTGGGCTTATCGTATCAGAGAGAAAGGCTGCATTTTGTGAACATTCACAATTTATATGGGACACTTACAAATTCCTCCTAATATATATGCAACAAGGCTAAGAGTTACTAGTTAGGAAAAGAAGAATATTGTTCTGCAAGAGCATGTTTTGACATCCCTGCGATAGCAGCGCTCCTTTTATTAGACATATCTGCAACCTTCAAAACGGCAATGAACAATATTTGTTAGCATTTAAGAATTATCTGGGATAATTGTGTAAGAAAGAGAATTATTTCATGTAATTTCTTACAAATGATAGGATGCTGCTTATCATTTGGAGTGCTTTTTGTATAACTATCATATTAAATGATTAATCACCTCTTTTGAGGGATTAGGTCTGTGCTCTTATAGAAACGAGTAAGAGAGTATTCTTATAGAATACTTTAAAGAATATTTTTAACTGATGTTATTGTGTACTGTAGCTCTGTTTAGCGCTCTCATAGGTAGTGTGATGCTTGTGGACATTTTCCTTGCTGTCTATCAGGCTCACTTATTGTCTTGTCATTCCCCTGCTCCCATATGTGTTTTAATAAAAATGTATGGCAGTGCCTCATGCTGTTTATTTTTTAAAAATGCTTTTGGATTCCACATGGATTTCATAAGAAGAATGGTTGAAGATCAATGTCTAATTTGTAAGAGTGCTGAGAAATAAACCAGAAAATGTTCCGAATTTTCTGAACTATTTTGTTCAGAATTCTATTCCTTTCCCCTGCTGTTAACTCTTGAACAGTTATATTGTTGCTTTATAGACTGCATAAACATCCAGTAAAAGCCAATAGCCGTATAAAATGTTTATTCCATTGAGGTGGAAGAAATCCACATATTCTGTATTCTGGACATATTTTACACAAACCAAATTGAAATGTCAGAAGTTTTGCATTCAGATTCAGGTATTTTCTCTATATTGCAATAGGGAACTTGTGTCCTTCAGATACTAGTACTACACTAAAACAACCACACTAACATCATAGTCAGTAGGGATATATTCCAGGAGTTTCAGTTCAGCAATATTTGAAGGACCATAGTTTCCCCATATTTTCTGTAGATGGCAAAATGATGCAGAAATGTGAATATAAACGCTTGAGGCTTTCTTCTGCTAAAATAGGCACTACTGTTGTATGAATGTCATGGGTATCTAGAGTAGCCAAACAAGATCTGTGAACTGAATTAATGTAGTCATTTAGTTTCTGGAGCATAGAACTTTAAGAGCAGTTTATCTGGTGTGACTGCAGTAACATCGATGCATAATTATAATCTTGGAGCCACATAAAGAGGTTAATAAATGGATGATAATTTTCAATGAATCTATCTTCATATGAAATAATTTTATAGTGTCCTATTGATAAGGGACCACTAAGGATCATCGTAACAAACTGCTTCATCCCCATTGCTGAGAACAGGTTTGGTCAGTTGTGAGTGACAGCACCAAGGAATTCTTCCTGCTATTTTGAACATCTAAATAAATCCAAATGTGGCCATAGCCAAAGCAACTGGAAAAATTTAAATGCAAGTTTCTAGACTTCATGACGTATATTTGTGTATTTTTTATCTTAAACTACTAAGTTTTTGGAAGGAAGAGATCTCACTAATACAAGATTCTCTGAGGGAAATTTCAGTGCCTAATAGAATTTGGAAAAGTATTGATAAAGAGGGATTTTTATAAATTGCATTCATGAAATTATGTATTTGAGTAATTTATTTGGGCTACAACATTTTATACACAGCCTTAAAAATTTGGTATTCTGGGATTGGCTGAGCTCCCTTCCTATTAAAGTCATGTCTTTCTTTATTCTGTAGGAGTCAGATGGAGGAATATATATCTGTATGAACACATTCCTGGGCTTTGGAAAGCAGTATGTGACAAAACATTATGAAAAAACAGGCCAGCGGGTCTATTTACATCTTAAGAAAATACGCAGATTGGTAAGAAGGGCAACTTTTTTGCTTTGTGCAGAAGTTGCTTATTTAAATTTCAGAGCAGAGGAAGAAAGATGGTTATAATTGATGCTTGCTGCCCAAGAGTCTGGACATTTGGAATGACTGGCTTGCTAATTAACTCTCTTCTGGTTCTTTTCTAGAAAGAAGAAAATAATTCTAGTGCTGGTGATCCTCCTCGGAAGAAACCAACCCGTCTAGCTATTGGTAAAAATCTAAACTTATTCTTCTATTATACTATGGGAGAAAACCTTGATGGGAGAGAACATGGATAGACTTTAGTTTTAAGACTGTCAGAAGATTTGAGTTCATGTTCGCTCTTATGTTTTTTCTGTAAACTTTCTCAAAGCTTGCATCATTTGGCATCTTGTTTAATTAGGATGTCATGGTTCAGAGTAATGGCCCAATCAATTCAAGACTCTGAGCCTGTGGTTTTTTCCAAAGATCCATTTTATTGGGTATATCATATTGGTAGATTCAAATGTTAAACCAACTCTGAATAATTCCTGTGCTTTGGTACAAATAAAGAATAGATATTGTCCACCCCCTTTTGTGTTACAGTTCATGTTAACCAACTAAGCAGGTGATGAACTTCTCATCACTCCCTCCTGCCATTGCTAGGGCACGTTGAGCTGACCTTGGTTCTCATGAACCTTATCGCTGTTACGTCTGGCACTGTAAAGGAAAACATTCTACATTCTTCAAAGCCCCCTCCCCCTCATATGCACAGCAACTTAGAAACGAAGCAAAGAAAAAATATGGCTTCGGCTAGAGTTGTTTCGAGAGTTGTCATAAGATTTCACAGCACCCAGAGTTTATGATGTTGCTTCTTATGCTTCTCAACTGCTACTGTTGCATATCTGTTTCGATAGGTGTAGAAGGGGGATTTGACCTCCCAGAAGAGAAATATGAATATGATGAACATGTCAAAATAGTTATTTTACCAGAGCATTTGGATATCCCTCAGGATGGACTAGATGGTCTGCCAGATATGGTGAAGGACAGGGTAAGCACTGTGATTCATCCAGGAAGGGGGGGGAAATCACATTGTCTGATTGGCTTTGCACTAGAGGTAGATTTGACATGATGCATCAGCCTTGGATGTATGGGGAATTTTTTTTAGTTAAAATGGTATGTAAGACTTCAGATCTCTGTTGATAGTAGATATTTTAGGACAGATTTGGAAGTCTGACTCTCCTTTTCTCTTTTGGCATTCCAGATTTCTAGTGCAATTGAAGCTATTCTGACAGCAGATTCTGCTTCCCGTAAACAGGAGGTACAGGCTTGGGATGGGGAGGTTCGGCGTGTGTCCAGGCATGCCTTTTCTCTGCAGCAGCTCCAGAATGGTATCCGTATCCCTCCTTGGTGAGTTTATGGTGTTCCTTTTTCTTTTCCAAACATGGAGCTCCTTCATAACTTACTAGACTTTCCTTCCAGATTTTAATAGAAGCATGTAAGCTAAAATCTTATGTTCACTTAACAGAAGATGTAGAATGAAATCTGGGAAGTTTAACAAAATGGAGTCAGGCTTGAGAATTGTTCAGTGCAGGATTGAGAGAATTGTACTGATTGAGGCAATTATACTGTCTAATTGCTTGTATTGACAGTGGCTGGAAATGCAGCAAGTGTGACATGCGGGAGAACCTGTGGCTCAACATGACAGATGGCTCCATCTTGTGTGGACGGCGTTACTTTGATGGCAGTGGAGGCAACAACCATGCTGTAGAACATTATAGAGAAACTGGTTACCCCTTGGCTGTAAAGTTGGGAACCATCACTCCTGATGGAGCTGGTAAGACAGAATCTACTTGCAGATGCAGCTGTTGAATAGTTTAAGATTCCCAATTAGAGAATTGCTGAATTTCTGTTCCATCTTACACTTTGTGGGCACTGAGGGATTCATTCCTTTCTATTCAGCTAGCACTGTGGTCATAGAGTCTGGAAGGAAGAGGGAGAATAGTACAACCTGGCCACCCAGGCTCAAGTTCCGTCTTATCCAATTCATATGACTCATCCCTCCCTCTAATTTCGATCTCCTGTTTGCTTCTCAGGGAGGAACAGTAAACCTAGTTGTATTTTCTTGGGAGCAGTAGGCTTGTTAGGGTAGCTGCTTTGCTAAATCTGACAAACCTGGGTTCTTAGGAACAGGAAAGCAAAAAATGAATTTTGCAAGTTAGCTATGAGTGATATATATGTATATATATATGTATGTATGTATGTATGTATGCATGCATATATATGTGTATATATGTGTGTGTATAAATAAAAATACAAAACCTAACTTTCAATATGAATGCTATTACTAATGGTTAAGTCAGTTCATTTAAAAATAAAATAAAAAATTAAGCATGTAATCTAATATATGTGGCTGTTTTTTTAAATATCTTCAGATCAAGACTTTCAACAGTAGAGTGGTGAGATTTTCAGACATTTGTATAATTGAAAGAGAATGAGCAGAGATACATGAGAGATAATATCAAACACCTTCTGAATGTTACCAATAAGTATTTATTTCAATATAGCATATTTATAAATATCTAAGGCCAGCATAATAGAAATGGATTTCTGTTACAACAATTTCTATACTGAAGGGGTCAAGAAAAGAGTGCCTTCTTTCCCCGTCTCTATTTTTATTGGCACTAGAACCATCAGCAATAAAAATACATCAAGAAAAAAACATCAGGAGTTAAAATGTCAAGGACATTTTAAGCTCTTACTTTACAATAGTCAAGTTTACCCGTTTGGTTTCACTATCTTGAAATGTGAAGCGTAGTATTAAAATAATTGCAAAAATCAGGAAGAACACTGAGAGACTTGACTGAACTTGAAAAACTTACAACATATAACTATGAACTGCGTCTTAGTTATAGATTGTTGATGTGAAGTATGATTCTGAAGCTGGCAAGTCAAACATTTTATGATTAAATGAACATAAAATTTGAATGCAATAATTGAATTAATTTCAGTGGAAGAACTTTATATTTACTCCAAATATACTCAAGAAAAAAACTGTATAATTTTTTTTATCTTACTATACAAACAGTATATTTTGAGTGGGATCAATGCCAGCAATTAGCTAAACCCACCATCATCTTCCTTAAAAAAGTATCCAAAATTAAAATAATATTTTTGCATTATTTGTAATTTTAAATCTATAGCTATTGGAAATCTAGGTACCCAAATAATACTCTGTTCGTTATTTGTGTACCAGACAATCCAATTTTTTATTCCATACCTCCCTATATTTTGGAACATCTAATTTTATATTATCTGACAACTATTTATAAACAACTATTGTCAACTTATTTTTTGTAAATTATATGTTAAAGCTTATAATGGTAGACAGGATGAGGTAGTTAAATCTGTCAGCATGTATGTAAACATCAAAAGTTGTTTAAACTGAAGATACTTCCTCTCTACTTTTATCAATTAACATTTAATACTATCGTTTTTCAAACAACAAAAAATAATCCCTAAGATTAAATGTGGGAAGGCTGCAGGACTAGATTCTTGGCACTTCTGTCTTTTTCCTGTAAAATGCCATTTTGGTTTTAGGGTAAATGATATAGGATTTAGGAAAAGTGAAATTGCTAGTGATGTAAAGAGTCTGAAACACTGTTGTGAGATGTTGATTGATTTCTGCCATTGTTCTCTTCATCTATAGATGTCTACTCTTACGATGAGGATGACATGGTTCTAGACCCCAATCTGGCTGAGCACCTGGCACATTTTGGGATTGATATGCTTAAAATGCAAAAGGTGAGAAGAGATGATAGAATGAATGCTAGCTGTGGTAAATGCTGAAAGAACCTCATGGTAACTTATTGAACTGGAATGGTTCTGTTATCTCCAAGCAATATTATCGATGGAGGTGATTTCATCAGCTTCTATTAACTATTTCCTTCTGTATCATAAATTCTAGATTCTTTATTAAGCAATGTGAATTTCCAAGTAGGACGTAATGTAGAAAGCATTTAGATTGGTAATCATTGTTTATTGTCCTTTTTGAATCTTTCTACTAAGAAATTATTTCAAAGTTCTGGCACAGTTTCAGATTATTTTCTATATCTCTTCTCTATGCAGACAGACAAGACAATGACAGAGCTAGAGATTGATATGAACCAGCGGATTGGAGAGTGGGAGTTGATTCAGGAGTCTGGGGTGCAGCTGAAACCACTGTATGGCCCTGGCTTTACGGGTATCCGTAACCTTGGAAACAGTTGCTATCTCAACTCAGTAGTGCAGGTGTTGTTCAGCATACCAGACTTCCAACGAAAGTAAGTAGGTCTCTATTGTTCCTATCTGCAGAAGAAATACTCAGTTTCTTTCTAGTAGTCTAAATAGAAGCCACTTGTGCATAGCAATTGATAACAAGGAGTGTCTTCTGTGCCTCAGAATGTCAAGATAAACCATTTGTTTGCCAAGATTAGATATTCCCAATTTAAGTAGAATTGTATAATAGTAATTAAGTACAAATTTGAAGGTATTTTTTTGTAGCCAACTTGAGACCTGTTTCACTTCCTTGGTTTTTAAAATAGTATCTCCATGCAGCTTAAAACTGATAGTGCTTTTATTGTGTCCCACATTACTTGAGACAGACACGCCAAAACCAAAGAAAAATGATATTGATGAAGTGATTCTTTGATTTGGTGCATAAATACAGCAAACATAAGAAACCCTTCATTAACGTGAAAGACAAGCCAAGAGAGCGATTTTGTTATACTTTTCTGGGTCCTCAGTATATGTTTCTGTAAACTGCAACTGATGTTATTTGGATCCCAGACTCTGAATTGACCTTTCCAACAATTTTGTTGCCAAATTGTTTTTTTTAAATTTCTTCATAGGTATGTAGACAAACTAGAGAAAATATTCCAAAGTGCTCCTACAGATCCTACACAAGACTTCAGCACCCAGGTGTAAGTAATGTGTTAAAAGGATTGAGCTTCCATTTCTATATTAATGATGTTCTCTAACAGATGGGACTATAGAGGGACACATCTGTCAATCGGATTTTGCTCAGTTGTCATTTTTTCCAGCCCATGTTGTTTCTCTGTCAATTTGAATTTTTTTAAAATTCAAGAAAGACATATTTAAATGCACAGAAAGACATATTTTCTTATCTATTACAGGTTTTTATGTAATATATCCATTTTTGCAGATAATATTTCCTCAATATAATTTTAGTGGGCACGTGTTCCCTTGAAAGTTCTTTTTGTGACCTGCAGTGTAAGATTTAGAAAAGAGGATTATGGTATATTTCTAGTTCAAAATGGGTTTGGGAAACCAGAGTTGATTATGCTGAAAATAAAAATATTCTGTCAATTATAACTCAAAATGAAATATTGTTATGCATTTTTAAAAAAAATTAACATGCTTTTGCTTATTTATCTTAAGCATATTTTTCTGTGTGTATATAACTATACAAAATTCACTCCAGTAGGACTGATTATATAGAACCCTTAATCTATGTTTTGACTTCTCTGTAAGCAAAATGGAAAACATTACTTAACAATAACATACTTGTTAGATGTTCCACATGTTCCATAGAGTCATGAAATTTTAGAACTTTGGCTGCCAAAATGAAACCTGGATTTTGTTGATAATCTGTGTTTCTTTAAAATAAAACAAACTGAGTGAGGCTTGTTTTCAAATTGTACTGATTACCATACTGCTTAAGATTCTTTGGAAATTGTTTGAAGCATGGAAAATAGTTGTTTGGGTAAACTGGGGAGCTCTCTGCAACTTCAGTGGACTGCAGTGTTCTTAGTCCCATGTTGTTCTTCTTAGGATTAATTTACATTTACCTGCTTTTCCAGAGCTAAGCTTGGCCATGGGCTTCTCTCTGGGGAATATTCCAAACCTGCTCTTTCATGTGGAGAACAACAGTTGGACCAGAAGGTAGGGCTGAGAAGTTAATTGTCCTTGAGGATGGAAAGTGATGTTAACTGTGGCTAACACTTACCTAGGGAAGGGGAAATTTCATTTTACAGGCTCCTTTGAACTCTTCTGTCTTTGCAGGGTATTCAAGATGGCATTGCCCCACGTATGTTCAAATCTCTTGTTGGCAAAGGTCATCCAGAATTTTCTACTAATCGGCAGCAAGATGCTCAAGAATTCTTCCTACACTTCATTAACATGGTGGAGGTAGCAATTTTAAGAGTCAAGGGTTTCATTACTGAGTATTGTCTTCAGAATGAGAATAGGACAGTACTTGTGCTGATGACCTGAAAGCATGAGGAAATGTACACAAGACTAATAGTCTAGCACATAATTGACATGAAAGCTGTTACCAATGTTGCTAATTAAATCAAATGTGGCTTGTTTATCTACAAGCCTACTTTAGCATCGCCTCTGGGGTTCAGGAAAAATAATTTTGAATGGTGAAATATGCCAAAAAAGTACAGCCATTCCACAGTGTATTTTATTCTGGAATGCATCTCTAAATTGTGTGTTGTGAGTAGAATGAGGGAGTCTTAGGACAAGGTAGTGTGTAAATCAGTAGGGTTCCTTAGTGAAAAGCTTGACGTTCACAGACAAGCTACCTTGGATAGCAGTTTGCATTTTACTGCTTCTTTTCTCTTGAGATATGCAGCAGTGGAGAAATGTTGGCTCCATACCAAGCTTGGATATTTCCCAAGGTTAGAATATCTGTATCAGATGTTCTACTTTGTTCATGAGTTTTCCAGTATTCAAATGTTTATAGTTTTTTTTTTTTAAATCTCCCAAGTATGGCAAGTTGAAAAGGACTTTAGCCAATACAAGAGTTGCCTCCTACTGTTGATTGAAGCTAGTTGAGAGTAGATTAAGAGAAAATGCTGCAAAAAATTAGAATTCATCAGCATGTTGCTATCCATGTATGTTTCCTATGCATTGTATTTTGTTCAGGAAAATCACCAGGTAAATGCTCAAAATGTGTAATCATACAAACAGTACAGTGTATTCTACATAATCCTGTTAGACTTGGAAGTTGCCAACATACACTCCTACTTAAAACCGTTTATTTTGATTTTTTTCAGCTACATCATCAAGTGCCCCAAATGTGGCCTGTTAATCTGTATTAAGTCTTAAACCAGTAGCCCAAAACTATTATCTATTTTTGTTGTGTTCATGGACAAAGTTGAAGTTTGTCTTTTGTCATTTTTTTTCTTTGTTGAGATACATTTTGTTGTTTGTGCCAATAGCCTATAGAAATCATTCTTAATTTTGTTTCTATTTTTTAAAAATGATTTAGCCATTTTTTTATGTAGGTTAGTGATAAATAGTAATAGGATTTAGTATGAAATTAGAGAAGGAAGTACATTGTATATCACTTGAACTCCTGGAGAAGATGGAATATAACCAAAATAAATGGAAGATAGAAGGTATATTTTTTCTAATTTTGAAATAGCCTCATTTATACAGTATATTTTAACCTCCTGCATCATACATGTGTGGATTGTTATATTTTTGCTTCTCCTGTTTTTCACTCCTTGTTAAATATTTTTCTTCCCCAGAGGAACTGCCGTAGTTCTGAAAACCCAAATGAGGTCTTTCGCTTCTTAGTGGAAGAGAAACTCAAGTGCTTGGCCACAGAGAAAGTGAAATACACCCAACGTGTGGATTACATTATGCAGCTGCCAGTACCTATGGAAGCAGCCCTGAACAAAGGTGGGAGCACATTTATAAACCACTGATAAACCGTCCTTTATAAACTATTTCTTAAAATTCTTTTGTTTAGTGAAGTGTTGAGACCTTGTGGAAATGAAGGTCTAGATGTATTGATCCACTTTTCCATGCACTACAAAACGTAGTTGACAACCATAGCAGCCATTCCTTTTCTGTTGCTCTATATTAAAGCTGGAATTGCTTTTATTAGTAGGTTAAATTATTAGATTAATTTATAATGTGGTCTATTTCTTTATGACTTAACTTGTTATGGAAACCCAATCATTGTGATTTAATCAATAAATGATAGTTAATCAGTCACGTTTTGGTGCAATATTTGAACTAGACGGTTGTCCCATGATTACATCTTCTGATTGTGTAGCACATCCCTTTACTATATAATTTTTTAATTGAAAATTTTAATTACAAGAGTAAAAGCAAATAAAACTAAATTCCAAGAGAGAAATGGAAAGAACAAATAACAAATAAAAAGTGCAAGAAATGAAAAAGAAAAAAGAAAAAGAAAAAGCAAAGAAATATTTAAATAAATGATTTCTTATCTTCATCACAGGCATAAACACACTTAGTATCTCTTCACCTGCATAAATTTACAAATACTGAATCTCTTCTTCCCCATAACAGATCCCTTATCTATATGCAAATCCATAAATCATCAGCTTTTCAATCATATTGTCAGCAAAAAGTCTAAAGGGTTGCTAAAGCTTTATCAGTATGTGTCTCGTTTTAATCCTGATCAAACAAACTAACTTTATATTTCTTCCTTTTGCTTCTACACTTCATCCCTGAGCCATCCATCTCTTGGTTCCTTGTTTTTTGCATAGCTTTGAAATTTTTAATTTGCATAGTTTTAAAATTTAACTACTTTTCTATTTATCTTTTTATGGTCTATAAGATTATAAAGAGTCACTTTATTGGAAAGGTAGGCAGTGTATAAATTTAATACAAAATAATATTAATAAACACACTTGAAAGATTTTATCCAGGTCATTTTCTTGGTTTATCTTTCCACTCTAATTTTCAAAGCTTCAACCTATTCCAAGTCATTCTTTAGGTTTGTCATTTATGTTTACACTTTAGTTACCTTCTCTGTTTTATAGTCCACTCTGTTTTTTATTATCCAGGATTTTTAGCCCTGATATTTCCTTTTTTAAAAAATTTTTATTAAGCAAAAACATAAGACAAAAATACTTACAAACATATATACGTAAAAGACAATAAAAAAAAGAAAAGAAAAACAAACTAACATTGTTTCTAAAAAACTGTTGCATCGGTGGCTATTTTCTGTTTCACCTCTATTTCTCTATTAGAAATCTATTTTATGTGCTTACTTGTTTTTACTTTTACATTTCCAAGGCTTAACTTTATACTCTATTTTTAAATTTTTCTCTATGTGAAAGTATCTATTACTTCTATATATCCTTCTTTTAATCGTTCTAACTATTTATACATACAGTCATGTGGTCTTCCTCCTATATTTCTTGGTTAGATTTTGCGTAAGTATTATTTTATCAATCCTATCTTTCCCTCTAACCAGGAATACCATCTTTGCCAGACTGCATAGTAATCAGTGTCCTCTTTCTCTTGTAGCTCTTTTGTGAGTCTGTCCATTTCTGCACATTCTGTTATTTTTGCAAGTATTTTTTCTTCTGTTGGTAATAGTTCTGATTTCCAATTTTGAGCATATACTATACGTGCTGCTGTTAGGATATGAATGATAAGATATTTTATCTCTTTAGTCTGTTGTGGTGTGGTCATTCCGAATAAAAAAAATTCCGGTTTCATATCGACCTTCTGTTTTGTTATTTCTTCAATCATTATCTTGATTCCTTGCCAGTAATGATGTGCCCACCAGAGATGGTAATATGAGCCCTTTTGTGCCTTGCATTTCCAACACATTGGTGACACATTTGGAAACATTTTCACCAAACGTGCCGGAGGAAGGTGCCATCTGTAGAACATCTTGTAAAGGTTTTCTTTATATGGTATCGACATTGTCAGTTTGAGATTTTCTGTCCATAATTTGTCCCAATTATCCAATTCTATGTTGTGGCCTATATTTTTTGCCCATGTTATCATATTTTCTTTGACCGTTTCCTCCTCCAATTTATAGTTTATTAAATATCTGTAAATTTTAGTTATCATTTTCTCCTCTGTACCTTTTAATATCTTATCTAGTTCATTTGGTTCAGTCTGAAATCCATATTGTGTCCGGTCTGCTACATATCTTGACTTTATTTGACGGTATGGCCACCAATCGATAACTATTCCCCGGCTTTCCAATTCTTGCCTCGTGTATAAGTTTCTTTCACTACTCAGTAATTCTTGGTAATTCCTCATTTTTCCTAATTCTATGGTGTTTGGGTAGATTAAGGCTTCCATAGTCAACAACCAGCGCGGGATCTTAGTGTAATGTTGTTTTCTGATTTCTTGCCACGTTTTGTATAGTGAGCCTCTGATAATGTGCCGCTGAAAGTACCTGTGTTGCTTATCTACGCCTTCCCATAAGAAGGCGTGCCAGCCCTGACTCATATCAAATCCCTCTAGGTATAACATTCTCTTATTTTTTAAGACTATCCATTCCTTAATCCAATTTAACAACGATGCTTTATAATATAACTCCCAGTCCGGTAAACTGAGGCCTCCTTCTCACGAGTGTCCTGTAAGCATTGTCAGCGCTCTAAATCATTCTTGCTCCATCGCTGACATGAAAGGGGAAAAAATTTAGAAATATCAGTTTGAATTTTAGCAGCTTGGCTTTTCACCCAGTTTCTTCTCCACCCGGCAGATAACGTCACCTAGGTGATGGAGGGAGGGGGGAAATTCCTGTGATTTGAAGCAGCCGGAATGAAAGACTGATTTGGAAGATGGCCAATGAGACACTGGGATTTGAGGAACGGAAAGGGAGGGGTTTGGGAGCAAAGAGTCAGTTTCGGCTGCAAATGAGTTCAGAACAGATCGTTATTTTTCAATAAATGAGAGATTTCATCAAAGACTTTGCGTGAGAATGAAATTTATTTGAGATAACATCAGAACCTGACAAGCATTTTATTTTGATTCTAGCCTTCTTTCCTTGCCAGATGAATTTTTAAAATTTTGGATTTTTTAAATTGTTTAAACTGGATTTTAGCGATGAGGTTTTTAAATTTATGGCCAAAATTTATAGTTCTTTTAAATTTTAAATTTTTGTATCGATTGTTTTTTATTTCTGGCTGTACACCACCCTGAGTCCAGCAGGAGAAGGGCGGTTTATAAATTGAATAAAATAAATAAATAAATAAATAAATTTCATTATTATCTTATTGAGATCTTTAAAGAAATCTTTTCCTGGGCCGATTGGTATCACTTGAAAGAGGTAAAGTAATCTTGGTAATATGTTCATCTTTACTGATGCTATTCTGCCCAGAAGTGACAACTGTAATTTGTTCCATATTTCCAGATCCTTTTTAATTTGTTTCATCAATTTAATATAGTTATCCTCTCTAATCGTTGTTGCTTTTGTGGTGACCAAATTCCCAAATATTTTACTTTCTTTACAATCTGTATTCCTAATTCTTCCAATTTTGTCTCTTGTGTCTTAGTCAGATTTTTTGTCAGGACTTTAGTTTTTTGTCTGTTAATTTTGAGTCCGGCTACTTTGCCACATTCTTCTATCTTCGCCAGTAATTTTGTTCCTGATATTTCTGGTTGTTCTACTATGAACACCACGTCATCGGCGAAGGCCTATAATTTATATTCCTCGTTTCATATCCGTAGTCCCTTTATGTCCTCTTCCTTCCTTACCTCATTTAGTAAGGCTTCCAGCGATATTATGAACACTAAGAGAGATAATGGGCACCCTTGCTTCACCCCTTTTTGTATGTCCAGTCTTTCTGTCATGTCCCCATTAATTGTGATTCTCGCCGTCTGGGAGAAGTATATTTTCTTAATCATTTTTTAAAAATTGTCGCCAAAATCCATTAACTCTAATTGTGCTATGAGGAACTTCCAATTCAAATTGTCGAATGCCTTTTGTGCATCGAGAACGATTAAGGCTACTTGTTTATCAATTTGTTGTTCATATTCTAGGACATTTATGATTATTCTCGTGTTATTTTTTATCTGCCTCCTTGGGACAAAGCCATTTTGATCAGAATGTATATAGTTGTGTATAATTGTTTTTAATCTTTGTACTATGACTGTCATGAATAATTTATAATCGATGTTTAATAGTGAAATCGGTCTGTAGTTCTTAACCTGTGTCCGGTCTGTGTCTTCTTTGGGGATGAATGAAATGATAGTTTCGTTCCAGGATTTAGGAGTTTCTGCTTTTAGTAATGTGTCGTTGAGGACTTGGAGGAATATTTCATCTATTGCTGACTGGGAGTTTTTAATAAAATTCAGTTGGAATTCCATCTGGGCCTGGTACCTTGTTGTTCTTCTGTTTCTTCCAGGCTTCCATCAACTCTGTCATCGTGATCAGTTTGTTTAATGTGTCTCTGTGTGTTTCCTTCAGTTTTGAGATATTTGCTTTGCTTAAGTATTCCTTAATATTTCGGCCTTGGATCTCCTCTTGTGAGTAGAGTTTTTGATAGAATTCTTTAACTATACGTTTTTATCTGGATTCGTGCTATATATTTGTCCTGTTTCGTCTTGTAGTTGGTATATTATTCTCTTCTCCCTCTCTTTTTTCAGTCTGTACGCTAACCAGCAACCTATTTTGTTTGCGTATTGGAAATGTTTCTGTTTTGCCATTTTCATTTTCTGTGCAATTTCTGTTTGCATGATTAAATTCAGTTTATGTTTAGTGAAGTTCAGGTTTGCCTTTATTGTTTTATCATCAGGTTGTTTATGTTGAGTTCTTCTAATAAATTATTCCTTTTTAGTTGTTTGTCTTTAGTTTTTTTAGTTGTGTACACTATGGTGAGGCCTCTTATGTAGGCTTTTGTAGTATCCCATAGATTCTGTAGCGAGGTCTGTTCCTTTGTATTTAATTGGAAGAATATTTTGAGTTCGTTCTCGATCATCCGTATATATTCTTTATCTTTTATTATTCCAGTATCCATCATCCACCTCTTATCTATTTGTTATTTTCAACTTTGTTGTGTTTCTGGTAACTCTTTGTATCTTTTCCCTCGTTCCCTCTCTCTCCATTCTTTCTTTCTCCATTCTCCTTTTATCTTCTTGATCATTTTCTTCTCTTTCTATTCGCTGTGCTTCTTGCCTCCTGGGTTCTGTTTCTTCCCTCCTCTCCTGTTCTTCTTCACATGTAAAATGTTGTTCAAAGAAATCTTGAGCCTTCTCTAGATTATCGGTCCTATACTTTCTGTCCTCCCAGGAGATGAGTAGACCTTCTGGCATTAGCCAGCGAAATTTTATTTTGAATTTATTCAACTGTGTGGTTAGAAAGTTGTAGTTTCTTCTTTGGTCTCTTGTTCTTCTTGGTATTTGTTTTAGAGTTAAAATTTCTCTTCCCTTGTACATGGTTGTCTCCTCTCTCATTTTCCTGTAAATCTCTTCCTTTATAGATTTCTTCATGAATCTTATGTGAATTTCCTTCTTGCGTAATTCGTATGAACCCTATATATTTCGTCAATTCCGATTCGTAGTTCTTCTTTATCCTTCTGGGTTGCCTTTGCCAATATCTCAATCATTGTTTCCCCTATATCTTCATCTTTTTGCTCTTCTACGTTTTGGAATCGCAAATAAAAAGATGCCTTCTCCATTTCAAGCAGGTTAATGTGTATTCCGTTTCCTTGTTAAACGCCCCGTAGTCCTGTTCTATCCTTTCCATTCTGTTAGTTGTATATTCTATTTGTTCCTCCACTTTATATACTCCTCTGCTCATTTTCCACTATGTTTTGTTGGATTTGCTCTATCTTCTCATCTAAAGTTTTAATATTGTCCTTTATTTCACCCACATCTAATCTCAGTTCCTCATGGTTTTTCCTGGTCTCTTCATGGTTGTGGACCATCGTTTCCTGCATCCTATTCATTCCTTCCTGGATCATTGCTAAGGCAGTGTGGATATTCTACATATTAAGAGCGGGGCTTGTCTTATCCTTTTCTGTCGTTTCAGCTGGTTTTTGTTGGGCCGTGGAAGCCATGAGTATCATTTGGCTTGATGGTATCTTCTTACTTGTTTTGGTTGTTGTTGCTGTACTTGTGGTTGCCATTATTATTCCTTGTTTTATTGATTCCCAAAATTTCATATACTAATCAATAATTATTGGTCTATTTCCTAGATTTGCTTCCAAATTTATCTTTCACTTTTCAATATTCCTTCAATACTTTACAATATTTATGAGACAACGATGAGGGAAGTTAAAAAGGAGGGATTGAGGGAAAAATATAGTATTCTAATGTTTCATTAGTTAATTACCCAAAATGTTAAATATTAAATATTCAAGTGCTTAATATAACTCTTATACCATTAAATAAATAAGTATCAATTACTCTTATCTTCTAATATGACTAATGTAGATCATATGCAAGTATCATTTGCATAAATATAATAAATATGATGTAACCCCGTATATATCTTTTACTCTAAATATATATAGACAAACTAACAAACTAACAAGCTAATAGTTCACTTAATATATATAAGGTTAGGTTATGCAATCATAAATCCAAAATAAATTTTCAGAGTAACATATAAATATATATATTGCTTCTTAATTGCTAGTAGCAGGTTATTTTAAATACAAGTCTATACCCTTATAGATTTAAATACAAATCTATAACCCTTATAGATTTTCTTCTCTTAGATCACTCTCTTCTTTAATTCATTTATTCTTGTCTATTTTCCAGTTATTTATTTTAGATACTTAACGTCCCAAGTGCCTTTTAAGTTAAACGTCCATCTGTTCAATCCAATCCAAAGTCTGATGCTTCAGGAAAAAGAGAAATTCTATGCAGTAAATTAATTATTGAATATCCAACTATAATCCAACACGATTTCCTTTCAAATGTCTAAATATTGTCCAAATATTCGAGCTTTTCTTGTCCAAATCTTCTCGAACTGGAAAGAATGGGGAAAACAATGTTAATAAATCCAATACAGTTCACGATCACTCTTGCTCTTTTTTTGTACGTCCAATACACATTAAGTATCCTCCATGAGTTTCGAGCGTTAACGTATCAAAATATCTTAGTCCAGCTGTTTGAACGTCTCCTAAGCCAATTGTCCAAGTGTTAGAGTAAGTATTGAAAGAGTCTGTGTTCAAATTGTCCGGTAGATATTATAGATCCTAAACTCGCCACGTCCTCGCTGTGTCGAATCAGTAAGGATTCGATGTCTTCTTCTTTAAGTGTCCAAATATCTAACGATCCTGTGTCAGATATTCTCCAACTTTTTGAGACTTTCTCTTCTCTCAGGATTTTACTATAAAAGTTCTAAGTATCGCCCCAACGTTCACACCACCAGCTTTCCTCTGGATTTCTTCGGTTTCACTGGCTGTCAAATTTTGCGCTGTCACTGTTAAGATGGATTCCCCCTCCACTCCAGTTTTCCACTCGCCGCTTCTCTCTCTATATCCTACTTGGAGGTTCCTTCCACCTGCCTTCTTTCGACAATTTCAGAATTTAGAGATACCTTTTTCGATTCTTCTGTTGTTCTCTCCTCTTTTTTCCACCAATGCTTCTTTTACGATCTTCGCTTCCTTCTAAACAGCTGTCACCGTATCGGGCCAGCCTAAATGGCTGGTTTTTCCTTGATCCGAGTTAAGGGGGTTTTCCTGAACCTTCGGGGGAGTTGCTGCCCTTCCCGAGGTCCTCGGAAGTTCCCCTTTCTTCTATCGACCTCTCTGGGGTCGATAGCGCCAAAATCGGTGCTCAGATCAAGAATGTTAGGGATTTCGAGAGCGGAGAGCCATTTCCTCATCCCTAACTCGCTGACATCACCGCTGGAAGTCCCTAGTCCTGATATTTCCACATCAGGCAAATTTTGTTTGTCATCTGTCATGTTTGTTAACATCTTTTGGGCATAGTCTCTCCATGACAACAGATGTCATTGTTTATTTATATAATTATTCCAAAACTTGTAATAAAAGTCTTAATACTCCAAATTCATCTGAACCCTTAATTTGTTTATAACTTTTTTGATCAAAATCTTTTTCCATTTATTTTCACTTCTTTACATTCTTAAGCTTGTATTTAATTTTTCTTTCATTCAAATATAAAAGTAAATTCATCAAATGTCTTTTTCAGGCTTGTCTCCAAAAGCCTTAAGGTAGTAAATAGACAATTTCCGAAAGTGATTAGAAAATTAGATCAGGTAATCCAGTTTCCTTTCAAAGGCTCTATTGCAGTTGTGAGCATGATGGACGTTCCCTTCATCTCCTGGTGCTCAAATCCACAGGAGACTGTTCACAAAGAACAGCCATCCAGAACACCTACAGATAAGAGAGGCTCCGTAGAACTTGTATTCTCAGTTCTTCAATCTTTGCCATGGTCATCATCTCTGCTCATGTAGAGACAGTTCACCATGCTTTCCCTCAAAGACTCCCCATCATGTAGCTCATTTCAAGAATATATTTGAACTGTAGCTTCCTGCAGCATTGTTAATATGTCCTTGCACATGCAGGCCTCATCAATTCCACAGGAAGGGCAGCTAACAAATAAGTAGCATTTGTCAGCAATGGACTTTTGGGGAGAATGGCTTGCCATACTCCTTTTCATGATGTACAACCCAGCACACAGCTACTTGATATTGTATATCAACATTCTTTCTGCAAGCGACTTCTGAAGGAGTAGACCATGTTCCCCCTTGCTTTCCTTTGCAGATGAGTTGCTAGAATATGAAGAAAAGAAGCGACAGGCAGAAGAAGAAAAGCAGCCACTGCCTGAATTGGTTCGTGCCAAGGTACCTTTCACCTCCTGTCTTGAGGCCTATGGAGCCCCAGAACAAGTGGATGACTTCTGGAGCACAGCCTTGCAGGCCAAGTCTGTGGCACTCAAGTGAGTGGAAAGAGTCAGGAGATGGGTCCACTAAGACGCACGAATGGGTGTACAAGAAAATAAAGTCCGTTTTTTAATCCGATTGGATAGAATTGATCCAGTCATTTTTAATTTATTGGTTTGATTAGTTGTTTTATTCAATTTACATGGCTACCCTCCTTGCTATGTGGATAACAACTGATAAACATGCCATACAAAATAAAAGCTAATATATAAAGCATATAGCAACCACTGAGGTAAAAACCCATGCAGTAAACTAAAACTTCCTCATGGGCTGCCACTTAACATTGGACTCTTATGTCATTCTGATACTCCCAATTGGAACATGACAAGCACAGAATGTTTCACTTACTCCATCCCTTTAATTTTCACTGTAACGCCACAAAAATAGTAAGGGTGGTAGTCCATGAATATGCAGTCACACAATCTATAAAAAAGTTGGTCAAAGGAATATAAAATTATAGCAAACAGTGGAAGCAAGAGGCAGCATACTTTTTACATATTGTGCTTAAATAGCCACAGAAAATTGAACTTGACAAAATTTTAACAAAATCAGTTCAGCATAGCTTTAGAAACAGCTTAAGTTCTTGACTCCTGGTTTGAAGCATTCACACTCCAGAAATTTACACTTGGCAAGCTAGTTACACAGCTCAACAGGAAGCATAGTAATGTTTATGTAGTTGGCACCTTTTAAACTCTACAGAATAGCAATCACATTTGTAATATGCATTCGCAGTGCAGAATTTTATATCTGCAAGGCTGCCTGAAAAAAATGGACAAAATATTTGCAAATCTATTTAAAACGGTAACAAAGTTTGGTTACCAGGGAGGCATCAGTTATGCTCAAAATAGTTCTGCTTAATCTGAATATAAGTTTATATTCCATTTCTACTGTTTCTTTCGCCAAGCTGTATCTGGTGGTATCAAGGATGGAAACCCATGTCTACTTTTTATTGCCCAATGCACTTTTCAGGACTTCTTGAATAAGAGAATATTTTAAAATCTAAATGAGTGAACCCAAAATAATATTTAAAAAAATGTTTTGTTTAGATCCAAACTTTAGACAAAAGTTTAGAACATGGGGTTTTTGTTCCATGCTTCAGAATGTATGAAGCAGCCATATGGAGCCTAGACTATTCTAAGTACAGAATGCTTTGTGCAACCATCCTATAAAAATTGGCCTTTTCCAATCATTTGAAAATGTACTCCACAAAAGCAAAACATCTCAGGTGGCATTCAAAATCGATAGGACCCCTTCAGCTGGATATTCTAAAGGGTGTTTTCAAATGAGATCCAACTTTATTGTGTCAATAATTATTCTGGTGTACGGGTAGTCCTTGACTCATAACCACTTATAAACTGTTCAAAGTTACAACAGCACTGAAAAAAATATGATTAATGACCGTTTTTTTAGGATTGTTGCAGCACTTCTATGCTCACATGATCAGAATTTGGACACTTGGCAACTGGCATGTATTTATGATGGTTGCAGTGTCCTAGGGTTATATAATTTACCTTTTACAACCTTCTGACGAACAAAGTAAATGGGGATGCCAGATTCACTTAAGAATTGCGTTATTAACTGCTGTGATTCATTTAACAACTGTGGCAAGAAAGGTCATAAATGGGACACAACTGACTTAACTGTCTTATTTAGCAACAAACATTTTGAGCTCAGTTGTGATCATAAGTCAAGATCTACCCAGGGGTGAAATGCTCCCGGTTTGGACCAGATCACCTGATCCGGTAGCAATGGCTGCGGGTGGTTCGGAGAACCGGTAGCAAAAATCCCTATGACGACGCTCCCCACCCCCATGCCCAGCTGAGCCGCGAAATCATTTTTTTTAACTTTTAAAAGCATTTTTTCTACAACCTCTTCTGTCAAAAAAATGCTTTTAAAAGTAAAAAAAAGCCTCTGATGATCGCGCGGCTCAGCTGGGATCGTCAGAGGCTTTTAAAAGCATTTTTTCTACAATCTCTGGCTGAAGAGGCTGTAGAAAAAAATGCTTTTAAAAGAAAAAAAAGTTGGCCACGCCCACCAAGTCACATTACCGCCACCCCCACCAAGCCACCCCCACAGAACCAGTAGTAACAAATTTTACATTTCACCACTGGATTTACCCTTATACATTACAAGTGTTTTATAACCTCTTTCACCAGTATATGATTGCAAGCTTAGTATTATTGCAAGCTTACTTAATGTTTTAAGATTTGAAGCAATTAATGTAACTTTACACCTTGGATCCTACTTGGCCAAACTCCTGTCATTGTATATTGCTTTTAGCTTTGTTGTATGCCACCAGAGCTGTTTTTGGTGAGATGGATAGCTATATAAATTAGATAAAGCTGGAACTGTGGTATTGATCTGTAGTTCAGTAAAAATGAAACACTCAACAATACCCTAGTTCTCATTCAAGAACTTGGTCAATAGAGTGTGATCATTTATGCCTTTAGTCACAAAGATGAGAAACTCTCATCTCTAGTTTAATCAGTGAAGCTTTCATTTTTTGGGGATATCTCAGTCATCCATGTTCATTTACATTGCTCTTGCACTTTGCTACACGTGTATCTTAACTGTTCTTATCTGGTACAGAGATGCATATACAGTATTCCATGAATTATAGCAAACAAAGAGTGGAATGTTTACAAGCAGTTACTAGCTATGTCTTGGAACATTTCTTGAGGAAGATCCATTTTCTATTGGGCTTTTTCCTGAACTGTTGAAAAAAAGTGCCTCAATACTATATTGTTTTCTCTTTTCAGAACAACCAGGTTTGCCTCCTTTCCAGATTATTTAGTGATCCAGATCAAGAAATTCACTTTTGGCCTAGATTGGGTACCCAAAAAACTTGGTAAGAGTATTACTGATAAATCATTTATGTTTTAGATTCTGGTGTAATTACTGCTAATCCAAGCTTTTGGTATCCAGTGCTATACTGGATATAAAGTACTTGTGAGGGTTTTAAGTGCTAGTCAGTTATCTTCAAAATTGCCTTGTCTGACTGGCAATATTATCTGCAGAAGCAAATAGGGACTGTTGAGGCTATGAGAGAAATATGAGATACTTGACTAAGGTAGCTGGAAGGTTGATTGTTTACAGCATTTGTCAGAATACAGTTACAAGAAAAAGTATGTGAACTCATTGGGATTACGTGGAGTTTTGCATGAATTGGTCATAAAATGTGCTCTGAACTTCATCTAAGTCACAACAATAGAAAAACACAGTCTGCTTAAAATAATACTACACAAACATTAGATGTTGCCATGGTTTAATTGAACATAACATCTAAACATTCACAGTGCAGGGAGGAAAAAGTATGTGAGCCCTTAGCCTAATGACGTCTCCAAGAACTAATTGGAGCCAAGAGTGAGCCAACCTTGACTCCAATCAGTGTGATGATATTGGATGTGTTGCTGACAGCTGTCCTGCCCTTTAAAAACACACACCTGTTTTGGGTTTACTGGTTTCAAGAAGCACTGTCTGATGTGAACCATGCCTCGCAGAAAAGAACTCTCAGAAGACCTACGATCAAGAATTGTTGACTTGCATGAAGCTGGAAAGGGTTACAAAAGTATCTCCAAAAGCCTTGATGTTCATGTGTCCATGGTAAGACAGACTATCTACAAATGGAGAAAGTTTAGCACTGTTGCTACTCTCCCTAGGCGTGGTCATCTTGTAAAAATGACTGTAAGAACACAGTGCAGAATGCTTCATGAGGTAAAGAAGAATCCTAGAGTGTTAGCTAAAGACCTACAGAAATCTCTGGCACATGCTAACATTTTTGTTGACACAGCTACAATAAGGAAAACATTAAACAAGAATGGAGTACATTGGAGGACACCACGGAGGAAGCCATTGCTGTCTAAAAGAAATATTGCAGCACGTTTGAAGTTTGCAAAAGAGCACCTGGATGTTCCACAGAATTACTGGCAAAATATACTGTGGACAGATGAAACCAAAATTGAGTTGTTTGGGAAGAACACACAACACTATGTGTGGAGAAAAAAAGGCACAGCACACCAACATCAAAACCTCATCCCCACTGTAAAACATGGCGGAGGGAGCATCATGGTTTGGGGCTGCTTTGCTGCCTCAGGGCCTGGACGGATTGTTGTCATTGATGGGAAAATGAATTCCAGAGTTTATCAAGACATTTTGCAGGAAAACGTACGACCATCTGTCCACCAACTGAAGCTCCGCAGAGGATGGGTGATGCAACAGGACAATGACCCAAAGCATACAAGTAATTTAACAAAAAAATGGCTTCAACAGCACAGAATACGCCTTCTGGAGTGGCCCAGTCAGAGTCCTGACCTCAATCCGATTGAAATGCTGTGGCATGACCTTAAGAGAGCGATTCACACCAGACATCCCAAGAATATTGCTACACTGAAACAGTTTTGTGAAGAGGAGTGGTCCAAAATTACTCCAGATCATTGTGCAGATCTGATCTGCAACTACAGGAAATGTTTGGTTGAGGTTATTGCTGCCAAAGGAGGGTCAACCAGTTATTAAGGCCAAAGGTTCACATACTTTTTCCTCCCTGCACTGTGAATGTTTACATGTTATGTTCAATTAAACCATGGCAACATCTAATGTTTGTGTAGTATTATTTTAAGCAGACTGTGTTTTTCTATTGTTGTGACTTAGATGAAGTTCAGAGCACATTTTATGACCAATTCATGCAAAACTCCACGTAATCCCAAGGGGTTCACAGACTTTTTCTTGCAACTGTATATCCTGACTTCGTTTTGCTCATGTCCATAGATAGTGATCTTTAACAAACACAGTTCTTTTTACCAGTTTCTCTTGGATTGCATGCAGTTCCAGATATGCTTCCAGTGTTTCTTTTTGTATTGCTTGTATTATCAGATGTTTCCATTGAAATGCCTGAAGAACTGGACATCTCTGCACTTCATGGGACAGGACTGCAGCCTGAGGAGGAGGAGATGCCTGACATAGCCCCCCCACTGGTGACACCAGATGAGCCCAAAGGTAGCCTGGGTTTCTATGGCAACGAGGACGACGACTCCTTCTGCTCCCCTCACTTCTCCTCTCCAACATGTTAGTGACTCTTCTCTGTTCTCCTCTCTTCTCTCCCTTGAGCATCACTCACCCGTCGTCTCCTTTCCCACCCCCTCTCCCTTCTGTGTTCTGTTATCTGCCTTGGTGCCTTTCCTCCTCCTGGTTTAGCCTGTCATTCTCTCATCTTACTACAGAATAACCTTTGTGTTCTGTGCCTGTGAATATTTTCACCACAACAGCTGTTGAATCAAGAAGATTTTAGTGATGAGAGGATAAAAATGAAAACTCATCAATTGTATCCCTTGAGTATCTGCTGCTGATGCCTCTCTATTTATATCATTTAAAATTTAATTAAGACAGAGGTTCCCAAATCCTGTCGGTGAAATGTTCATACCATGAGCCATATTTCTGTTGCATTTTCTCTGATTGGTGCTATTATATGAGGCTAATAGAATTCAGAAGGTTCCAGAACATCTCATCAAGCTGAAACCTTGTGATCTGAGGGAGCACAAATGAGCCCTACTAATGTGTTATTTATTTATTTGTTTGTTTGTTTGTTTGTTTCCTTTCCATTTGTCTACTCAATTCAAGTCATATTGATATCTGTTATCATAGTACTACATTATAAATAAGAAGCAAGATTGATTTGTACGGTAAGTTCATCTAGAATTGAGGGCATGGCTGCACCTTTCGTAACTGATTTGCTTGATCCAGAGAGGTGACCATCTCCATGATTAGAAAACCAAGGATACAGCATTGGTATTAAATTTGGAAAATATGTAATAAGAACATGCAGAACCAGAATCACATAAGGGTTTAATCAAAAGTGGTGCTGTTTGAGGATATTTTGAATGTTTTCTTTTTCCCTATTGCAGCTCCTATGTTGGATGAGTCTGTGATTACTCAATTAGTGGAGATGGGTTTTCCAATGGACGCCTGCCGCAAAGCTGTATATTATACAGGAAACAGTGGGGCTGAGGCAGCAATGAACTGGGTCATGTCCCACATGGATGATCCAGGTATGTTAACAAAATGGAAGCCCATGTTCAAACCCCATGATCTAATTCCTATCAAAGTGATAGTATCTTAGGGCACAATTTATAATCTATGAGAGAAGTACAATTCAGAACCCAGACAAGTCAAATATTATTATTTAATGGACGTAGAATTTGAATACAGTTAAGAGATGGAACAGTAGGAGTTTGAATGGAAAAAAAAGTTAAGTTTACCTTGAAGAAAAGGTAGAATTGATGTATTTTATTGTTGATACATTAGTCCAGTCATGATTGCTAAAATGAGTAATTCCTTTTCCCTGAAATGCTTGACTTGCAATGAACAGATTGCATCTTTCTTCCACAAGCAGTCGTGGTATTGCAGAGCGCAGCAATAGTGGTAATTACTTCATTACAGAATGGGACATATTTTGAAAGTTGTAATTCCATTTCTGTATTAAATTTCACTAAATTATATATTCCTCAAAATATACTGGAACGGTATTAGATATGATAAAAACTGCAAGAATCTTTAATGCAGAAGATCTGATCCCCCTCTATGGGTCAGAATGGTTAATTAAACTGGGAATATTCTTCAATGTCTAAAAAAAAGCAAATTTAATGTACAATTTTATTTGGAATTGTGCCACGTAAAGTCCATATTTGAATTTGACATATCAGTAGTCTGTACATTATTTATAATATTTTTCAATATATTTATTTGTAGGGTTTTTTTCTCTTGATTTAATTGTGCTAATCAAATACTTTTAGAGCTTAATATGAATTGACCAGAAACTGGATATAAAATGTCTGTAGCACTCTTAAATGGTTAATTATATATTAGAATATATTAGCTAGATATTTTAGATTTGATGATTATTCAAGGTGTATTTGTTACCTATCTGCATTTTATTGATTATATTTTTCTCTTTGTTTTTTACTATATTTTCTATATATAATCTTTATTTGCATCAGTATAATTTCTTTTCCTTCTTTGAAACTGTAATAGAATAGAAATAAATCACTAAGAAAGGAAGAAAAAGGATGGCAATATGTTCAGAAAGAAAAAAATGGAGATGAGACAGTATGCATACTTTTAAAAGTATTGTTCTTTTTTTTCCTCTCCTTTAGATTTTGCAAACCCTCTAGTTCTTCCGGGATCCAGTGGGCCTGGTTCCACCATCACCTGCCCAGATCCCCCATCTGAAGATAGTGTAGCAACCATTGTCTCTATGGGCTTTTCCCGGGATCAAGCTATGAAAGCACTAAAAGCTACGGTGCGTCAAGAGAGAAAGATTAGGCTTTAGAAAAATGGCAATGGGGCTCCTGGCTTGATTTTTTCCTACCATCTCATCTTTAGAATAATAGCCTTGAGCGAGCTGTGGACTGGATCTTCAGCCATATTGATGATCTAGATGCAGAAGCTGCCATGGACATCTCAGAGGGGCGTTCAGCTGCAGAATCTATATCTGAATCCATCCCTGTGGGACCGAAAGTTCGGGATGGACCTGGAAGTAAGCTCGGAATGGGCGGGGTGGGGTGGGGGGGGAGCTTGGTAGTTGAATAGCTTTAATTTAATTTTCTAGCTCTTTTTAAGAACTCTTGTCCAATATTTCAGATGTCTAAGTGTTCCATTTAATGTTTTTCTCAGCTCACAATCTAAGATAACGCCTTCAGTGTTTGGGTTCCATGATACATTGTAGGATAAGCTAAAAAGACAAGGATTATTGCCTTCTTGCTACCCGTTCTTGGAAAGAAGGCATTAATCATATCTTTATCTGGTATCCTTATGTAGGTTGGGCATGTATTTTTATGCAACCATTTCTCGGGGAGCAAATATTCTTTTTCCGTAATTCTCATGTATGTTTTTTACATTATCAATGTATTCATAATTCTGCCTTTTATTCCTTCAGAGTACCAGCTTTTTGCTTTCATCAGTCACATGGGCACATCCACTATGTGTGGTCATTATGTCTGTCATATCAAGAAGGATAATAGGTAAGAAAAGAATGAGGATGAGGGGATCCAGGAAGGTGTGTTATTTAGCAGTGTTATCATTCCATCTTTTGCAGTAGAATAGATGATTGAAGACAGAGTAGTACCTCCATCTGTCACTAAGAGAAACAAATGGGCTTCTGAGATTTCCCATAAGGGCTGTTTCTGTGGCTTGCTTTTATAACAGAATTTCGTAACAAGAGAGAATAAATTGTGTGAAAGGCAGGATACAACTTTATTTTAGTATTTTTTTGTTTCTTCGTTTCAAATAGGTGAAAGGTTTTTAATATATATATATAATTTTTTCTACATTTGTTTGAAAGAGACTGGATACAAGGCATGTTTTTAGCTCAACTCTTTAGGATTTTAGCAAATTTTACCTATGAAAAAGGATAATTTTGCAACCTTAAGTGATTAAAAATAATTAATTAATTACAATTGAGATTGAAGATTCTATATACATTATTCTTACCCTCTAACAGAATTACAATATAGGGTTCTTGCCTTGTTTTCTCTTCCTCTCCCTCTCTCCCAGGTGGGTGATCTATAATGACCAGAAAGTTTGTGCCTCAGAGAAGCCCCCCAAAGATCTTGGGTACATCTACTTTTACCAGAGGATTCCCAGCTAGAATATTCTACTTCAGGGTTTGCAGCAAGAATCGACTGATGATGGGAGGATGGGAAATTCTAGAGATGAATATGAAGAAGAGGGACAACTCTCCATCCTTAGGTGTTCGTATACCACTGCTGCAGCCCCAGAGATGGGATTCCTTCACATGAAAGCTGGAGTCTGCTGCCCCTGTGGACACTGATGGAGGGTTGAGGGGCTTGGGTGGATTTGAACCTCTGTGTAAAAGCAAGAAGAAAAATATCATCTTACTGAACCAGTCATCCAAGGCTCATCCATGCACATGGTTTCTTCTTGGTGTAGCTATAACACTCTAGGGCAGTTTAGAGAATGGTGGGCATGAGAGGAAGCAGTTTACACGTGGCTTTACATACTAGATGGGATGGGTTTCCTCACCTGCCTGAAATCCATTCAGGAATAATCTGGACATAAAGTAGTTCCTGTTACTCATGTGCCTCTGAAATGCCAAAAACACACAGGATCAAATAAAAACCTTTTACCCTCCTTCAAAAGTGGACTGTTCATATTGCTTCCAGTCTATTCTGTTCTTTGTTATAAACGATTTAAATATATCATTCCCGGACCATTGTTTTGCTGGGAAGAATGTGTATAAGGACCTGCCTCAGCTATCTTCTCAGGAAAGCATGTCTCTTGAAACAACTGGCATTTCAAAAGGAACTTTTACCGAGAGAAAGTGATTGCAGAGAAGTCAGGCGGAGTCTGAAGGTTCCCGTGCAAAGCGTTAAGCTAATTTCCCTGTTCAACCCTCACTCAGTGCCCCACATCCACCAGTATAGCCAGTGTGATGCCGGTGCTATGACAGGATGGTGATAACAGGTCATCCTCAGGACACCGTGGCCTTGGGTAACAGATTGGAACTGGCTGAGAGGGAGAATCTGTCCAGATGGCCCATTCCCCCTCCCTAATTTCCAAGCAGTTACAGCAAAAGCGAAAGTATGCAAAGCCTTCAACCCACCAGCCTCCCCCCTCCCCTTCAGAATGGTAGCATTCTGAAGGGGGGGGGGGAG